>JAGFPH010000347.1:228123-311067 GCA_018207615.1 Philaenus spumarius
ATGAAATTTGGTATGTAGCTTCCTCTAGGGCCATAGGTGCTCACTAAGAAAGGGATTGTAGGGGAGATTTGGGGGAATTAAAGTTATTAAATCACGATTTCTTCAAAACTACCGAACAGATTGGAATGAAATTTGGTATGTAGCTTCCTCTAGGGCCATAGGTGCTCACTGAGAAAGGGATGGAAAAAATTCAAAATTTTAGGGGAGATTTGGGGGAATTAAATTATTAAATCACGATTTCTTCAAAACTACCGAACGGATTGGAATGAAATTTGGTATGTAGCTTTCTCTAGGGCCATAGGTGCTCATTAAGAAAGGGTATGAAAAATTTCGAAATTTTAGGATGGGTTTGGGGGGATCAAAGTTACTAAAATCATAATTTAAGATCTTTTATTATTATGACAACAGTGCTTTTATTATTTAAAATCTATATATATAAAAGCCAAATACCACTCACTGACTGAACACTTAAAAAGAATACAATTACGTTAATAAGACTGAAAATACCAATCACTACGGGCAATGCCGTACGGGTCAGCTAGTCATACATATAAATAAAACACAATTTAAAATCTCACTTAGGTTATACATGAAAAACAAACAAAATATAACAAATATAAGGCATAAAAAAGAAGAATATTTTTTTTTAACTTACTGATAACATAACTATACTTACTTATAACACAAATTATACATACAAAATACTACAGACACAATTTACAACAATACTATTATCAGTGTAACACTGAACAAATTTAGGGGTCTCCTAGGCATACGCCAGTTTGAGACTTCCGTCAAAAAGAACAAAAACAATATCGAGATGGAGAGTTCGGCAGGTGCCCTAACCTAACCACAAGAAAAACAAGTATGAAGTTTAAATATATACATAACATAGAGAATAAAAAATCAATCAACCTGCAAGGCATTACATAATACATAGGCCTATTATTGCATAATGTCGAATAAAGGTTCAATGTCATTTGATGAAAACAGCCAGTACTTTACATTTATTAACACTACCCTATAAGACATATTTTTTAAATAGTAATTTTTGGAATGACAAGGTCATAAAAACGAGCGGCACTATAGGTGAAAAATTGACGGTATAGAGTTAAATTTGGTTTAGGTACAGGTACATGTACAATACCAGAGTTCCTGAAATTGTCTCGCATGTTATTTACAACAGAATTTTGTTGGCGAAATATTTTTAAAACTTTATTTATAATTTTAGCTTAGATAAAAATACAAGTATTTCCGTTTTGTAATAAAATATCTAGTAAAACTCACCGTTATTTTTAACCATTGAAAGCTAAAACCTTAATAAGCAAGCTTTATTTATCTTGATATTCAATGTAGATTCAGAGAAACTATTAACTGTTTCTAATAATGATGACTTTCATAGATATTTCCATTAGAAAGTTAGCATAACTTAAAGCAAGTTTTTTTCATAAAAGTACAGGTCTAACGATAAAGAACGCTACCTTTTACCCACGTGTAAATCTTAACTTGTCAAAAAGAAAACTGTACAAATCCAAAGTAAACATACATTTCTTAATATTTTATACTTTTACCTAAAATTGTGAGTAAATTTTAAGAATTGTTTACTAAACCGTACCATTTTCAAAAATTTGAGTTTTCACAGTAATATATGCCTAAAACTATGTAATCAAAATAAAATAAGACACAGTAATTCTTTCTCTAGTATAATTTTAACGAAATTTGAAGTTGTCTTTTTCATAGGGGGAGTAGAAATAAGAAGAACATAAACACGGAGAAAAGACACACCCACTAATTCAACCTATCAAATTGTTTTTATAGAGCAAACAATAATAATATAAAACTAGTACGACATGTTGCTTCAATAATTGTGAGAGTATAAATGTCCAACACGAGTAGAGTGTTGTGTTTGAAATCGTTTCACGAGTACATAACGTGTGTATAACTCACCAAGTTACGTAGCACATTTCCCCAAGCATGAGATCATACCTCAAAGGACCGTGCTTTAAATTTTATTGTGCTTCCCACTCAACCCTTTCTCACGACGGCACACTAATTTACAATACATTTCCATAGCTATTGCTTCAGCCGTATATTGTCTTCAGTAATGTATTCCAGGATATCGCACAGCGCCGAGTTTCCGATTAAATGATACGAGCACACCCACCATGCGAGAGGTAGACAAGCCACGAACTCTGCGCCTTACCTTAAGATAATGAACGGCGAAAAGAATGTGACAAATGTAAACGGACGCTATTAAAAGTACAACGGTTCCAGGAAGGAGACGATATTGAACCGAAAGATCGGAGCGGTTCCTAGAAGCAGTCGGAGCGGATGCAGGATTGCATGTATATTTATCGCTCATAGTACAGCGAGAAACAAGGTTGTCGTAGAACGCGTGTGGGCCGCAGGAAGAGACGCCGGTGCCCAATATGGTGCTTCGGTCTCCCACCTGTAGTTAATGAAGTACATGATATTGTTTACAATGAACATATATCCCAGCTGGGACCTACGTCTGGATAGCGCCTGTCACATGCTTGGATATCTGTATTATGTTAAAATGGATAAGTCATGGTCGCTTAATATAGTATAACACTTTGCAGAGCTCTATTAAGCATAGAATAGTTAGTATCTTCTTTTTAATAAGAATATTTTGTACAGGAATATAGTTTTTCAATCAAAAGCAAAATAAACTTGTAGAAAATTTGTTTACCACTATTATGAGTTTATTTTGTCACTATTGATTATGCCATATTAAAAGAGAGAGAAAAGTACATTAATAAGGTTTTTAAAAAGAGGTATAGAAACATAATATTCCCGTGTTGATATTTAAGAGATTAGTTTACTTCACACTAATTTGTAGATTCAAAATTAGATAAGAAGTGACTTCATATTAGTTTATATGACATAAGACAGAAAGACTTAAACAACGTTGATGAAATAATGTACAAATCTTACAAAATAAATCTGTCAAAAAGAGCACAAACTTCCTTTTTGAATCGCACCTTTGAATAAAACACATTAAAGTTTTAAAATTTTCCCTTTAATTATATCCAAAGATCTATCATCATCACGGCCATAGAATATCAAATCAAATCAAGTCTCCACCTCCACGACAAGTGCTTTTTACTATGAATAATTGTAATAGTGAGAACAAATATTTGAAATTTTTGAACCCCTGTACTTTTGAACGTTTTATTGTTAATCTTTCAAATTTCAATTGTAGCATTATATGGTAGGCTACATCTATGATCAAAATTTCGTAATATTATTACCAAGCGTAAAAACAATCATTATAAGGGGTATACACGCTGCGAGCGTAAGGCCGGAACTTCAGCTGGCGCTAACGTTTGCTTTAATATAAACCAGTATATATAACAGTACAAATTTAGCAGAAAAATAACTAATCTTTTGACAGTCGGTACAAACAGCGATAAAATATTTATTTAAATATTTTTTTTTACAGACAGTATAAGAACCAGGCAGATTATACTCTTAATTATAAAATGTTAATTAGACACTTCGTATTTTAATTAATGTTAGTTAAGGTAAATCTGTAAACAGAAAATTAGTATTTTCTTTGTTTGTTATGTATTTCATTTCATTATTTAAAACGTAATTTTATTTTAATATAATTATTATCTACGTTACTCCCTAGTGATCTAGATTTATTCTGAAGGCATCTTGACATTTTCAATAAGACCTAAACTACGAGATATGTCTCGTTCATTTTATTTTATATAATACATAATCGCTGTTTTTACCAGTTGTTTCATAATTAAGATATTATGAATCCACTGAAATTGATTGGACTATCAGCGTAGGCGAGAGACAAAAAAACTGTGTTTACTTAAGTCTATTAGAAAGTCCCAGACAAGAGCTAAAACGATGTTTAACTTTCATCAAACTGTGTTTCATAACAGACCGGTACATTTAACCGCATTTTAAAAAAAATAAAAAACCAATACTGATGACAAGCAAACAAATTACAACAATAGAAACTACTTGTGTACTCCTGCTAACACAACCTACTTTGCCATTGTTCTCAAATAAGTAACTTAAAAAAATCAATAAGTTGAAATTTATTCTTCCCGTCGACGTTGCGTGATGTATTTGGAAATATTACCCAACATTTGGAACAAATAAATTGACGTGTCAACGTCCAACGAAAAAACGTAAATAAATAAAACCTGTTTTACGATTTCATCACGAAACCTACTGAAATTTGGATTTGATTTATCGTTTGATTATGCGTTATTGGATGATGTGAACAGTTTATTGTTTTCTAAGAAATATATTTATTCGTTTTGATTTATGAATTTTAATGGTTTTCTAGTTTTGCTGACAAACTGCATGGTTCCTAGGAATATTTTTAAATACTTTTGCGATTGCAGATATAAATAGTAAAACACTGGTTTTATTTATCCAGCCTCGATTTTCAAGAATTGTTTATTGTATTACTACAATGATCAGATTCGGAAATTAAATGAATTGAAAGTATGTGTAAACGGTATTCACAAAATATAGCTTCTTACTTTTTCATACTTAGTAATTAGCTCTGCGCTAATATGTCAACCAACGGTGTTGAGACAACTAACTTTACACAGACATTTCCAATAATTGAAAGCATTTGATCTTTGAAAATAAATATTGTTTAGTAACTGTTTTCTTCTATAGAAATAATATTACATTTGTTTGTATGTAGAAAGTAATATCTGGAGCTACTAAACCGATTAAACAAATGTTTAGTAATAAAAAGCTCAACTATCCCTGAGTAACAGAGGCTAAAATTTATTTTGATTTAAGGTTTAAAACAACCAATAAAACAATAAATATAAATTGTTACAATTTTACTAAAGATAAAGTGTTCAAAATGTGTACATTTATTCTTACAAAATACATATAAAACGTAAATCAGATTTGCATTTTGTAACGTGCTGCTAAGGATGAAAATGTGATAACAACCCCTAAAACAATAAAAATAAATTTTTATATTTTATTTAAAGCTAGAGTGCTGAAAATTTTTACATTTTTCCTTATAAGATACATAGAAAAAGTAAACCAGCTCTCCATTTTGTAGCGTGCTGCTAAATGGTGAAAATTTGATAACAACCCATAAAACAATAAACATTAATTGTTATAATTTCTTTAAAGCTAAAGAGCTAAAAATGTGTACATTTATTTCTTACAAGATACATTGAAAAGTAAGCGAGGTTTTGTTGCGTGCTGCTTAGTTGTGAAAATGGAATAACCACCTCTACATTAAATATAGATTCTGCTAACTTCCTACAAATCTAGAGAGCTGAAGATTTGCACTTATTAATTTTAAGTGTTGTATAGGAAAGAAATAATAAAACACGCAATTTAAATAGTTGCTGTTTTATTGCAAAACAGTTTTGTCTTACCATCAGTAGTAGGCTATTTCACGTGTTAGCGATATGCCCTTAATTTGTGTTTGTATTTGAGAGATAAAATATTAAAATGAAGTTAGATCATTTCTATTTTCTTGTTCGTATTAGGAAGATAAGATTTTACTTTTATTTATTTTGTAGAATTGTTTGTAACAATTTAACTAAGACATACTTATCTGACAAGGATTCAAATTTTAATGATGAGTCAGATTAATGATCAAAGATTAATATTGATAAATATACTATATATATATAACACTAACCAAATTTATTTCTCCATTGCACCAAGGTTTGCAGTTAATAAAAACATTCAAACAAAACCTTTCGGTAATATTTAGAAGATTTATTTAAAACAATTTTAAACGAATAACTCTAGTGGCTGATCGGTTACATTTGTGAAAGAAACACAATAAAAAGAATTAAAAGTACATTTTCTGTCCGAAATTGTAATATTATAATACAATATAGGCGTTTGACTAAGATATTTTCAAATTGGGCACAATGGGTACTTTATTCTAAGTCTACCTGTTTAAACATAAAACTTTGGTCCTACTACACATTAGTCAAGATCTAGATCACAGCTACCCCCCCCCCCCAGCCTACCCCGATCAAAGTGCTAAGGAAAAATGATCAGCGTATAAAGTAATCTGCATTTGCTTCGCCGGGAGTCACTGCGGGGTTGGTGAAAGAAGCGAGAGGGTGGCGGAGCCCTACAGTACTCTAACAAATTAGTAATTTCCTGAAAAACTCGGGATAAGTATTTATTTTAAACAAGATTAAAATAAGAATCGTTGGGTTCGAGAATTAGTAGTATATCAAAAAGCTGGTGAGTAAAGGGACAGAACTGACTTGAGTATTTTGAACCTTTACTCTTTGGCGCGCTGCAACACCGGACGCTAGAATTTTCTTCATTGCAATGAAACGAGTAGCCTAATTATACGAGCGAAGTGTGTATAAAGGTGGTACGAATCACGTTGCTTCGCTTAGTTTGTTGACCTGCCACTCAAAACCAACAACGTATACCAGGAATTTACGGTGTATCGAACCCATTCTTAGAAATATAATTGAAGTGATACCCTGACAATAATTTAAATGAATGCTATCTTACTTTAAATCAGGATGTATCCTGGCACGAGATAGGCGTGCCAAAAGAACACAGGTGTGGCAGAGTGGGCCGTTAAACACGCAAAGGTTAAATACATATGTACTTACATCACTATCAAATTAATCTGCACAACTGCGTATAATCGCTTCGTACACACAGCTTACGATGTAGTAGAGTATAAAGCCTAGACAATATAGTACGAACACACGCATATGTTAATAGACTTGTACAGACATCTTAACTGTCTACGGCAGTGAACAAATTGTCAAGAGGAGAAAATACCGATACAGGAAAGATAAAAGTATAAGTAATAGCGATGAAAATGTATTCGGGATTTTATTAAAGTTTAAATATGTCGACTATAACCTTACATTATCAATACGTTATGCAGTGACGCATTCGTATATTGATTAAACGTTCCATGTGAGTGTTTTGAAATAACCTCTTTTGTTAGAACTATACAAAAGAGGCGAAGATAATCTGGATTACATGAGTTTTCTGTTATTCCCTGATAATTTTCTGTATAAACAAAATACAGTTTATTTTGTATTTTACTTAATTTCGACGATTGAGATAATTTTATTTCTTTTGGCAATTTTTCAAAAACGCTCTGATGTATAGTGTATTTTTGTCAACAAATAAAGTGGCAGGGAATTATCATAAATTTTTTAAATTATGTATGGTTTTTTTGGGAAATACACATAACATTTTAGGCTGTTTTTAAAGAAAATCATGTCTTGGGGAATTTTATTCTTTGAGATAACCGGCCTTATAACGTACAACTCAGTTCATTATGTTTTTAATTTTTACTTCTCTGAACTGAATTTTAGATTATAAGCAAATATGATTCCATAAATAATCTGAAAGTAGTCCGCTTTTTATCGGAGGGTCCTTTATAAATGTTTCTTCTTTTAAAATCGTTGATATTTCTTTCAAACATAATCATATCTTTAAAATTCCTAAAACTACACATGTCTGGAGAACACTTACTACTTTGAATAGCTTCTAACCACTAAACATTTTAAATCTTTACAATTACAACGTATGTTATTTTTTTATTGCACTAATGAAGTTTATAATGAAAGTTGTTAATGTATTCAAATGAACCGCTATAGTTCAAATAGCCAAATAATGGACACTCCTTAGAGAAATAATTGCATTAAATACTTACTTCGTATCGCTTAAGTCATTAAAATATGAACATATTTTTAAATGAAATATATTCAAAAACTCAATTATTTGTTGCTGTACATTGTTATCATTTCATTTTACAATAAAACATTACTTAAATAATAAGTTAAATAACGGTTAGCAAACAGTGGGAATCTCGGCCGGATATTTACAAAATGAATATGAATTTGGTCTACCTCATAATTTGTGTTTACGCCCCCAACGCTTAATAAATGAGGTATTTATGTGGCACCGCACAGTGGGAAAGGTGGGCCAGGTAGGTATAACTGGTTTATTGGTGACACTTAACATGTGCTCGTTTCAGTTAGAAAATAGTGTTACGTATTTATTAAATAAAAATAATCAAATAATAGTTCAAAGGTTTCGTAAGAAGAAACGATTTAAAATGTTTGAGTTGAAGTTTTGTTCATTCAATGCACTATTTTAAGACTATTTATTGTTTTGTAATTCCTACTTAAAGTTACCAATTATATGTATCATTCCTAACATAAAATAACAAATTATCTCTTCGTAAAAGGAACTAAAATAATTAGAAGAAGAATAATTGATTACGAAAGCTGATTATATAGCTTGTCACTTTATTATTGTGTTCAGGTGTATAAATTGAGTTATATCAAGCAGTAATGACTTTCTTGTTGTGATATTGACGCCTCACTTTCTCCACCAATCCAAGGTGATTGTTGTCACAAACAATTATTATTTACTAAGATTTAATTTATTTTCAGTCCGTCTCATTCTTCCAAACTTCTTTGGCTGTTAGTGGTATTGTATAAGGTGATTATATGTCAAATCAATGCCGTAACAATCTTATATAGTAATTTAGTACCTTTGTTGCGTAACCAATCATTATTTTGGTGGCTCACAAGTGTCTGAAGATTATTAAATTTGTCCTACTTGTGAAAACTTTACTTTTACGATTCTCTTTTTATTTATTAAGTAATTTCTGTGTGTTTTTTATCTTTAACTTAAAACTAGTAATTAGTTATACATTAAATAATTGTGTGAGTTGATTGTCTTCTTTGTAGAGTTTACTTTTTATTGAAAGTACGTAACAAAGATAGTGGAGAAGACGAACACACCTACTTTCGATAACAACAGATACACAAAGAATAAAACGAAGATTTATTTAAACTTGTTATAGAATCTATTTATGTTTCATTCTACTTCAACTCAACATTACTGTGCTTGCGTCTATGTCCATTTCATTTAGTTTATTTTAAAATAACTACACACCAATTTTACCACAAAAAAATATGTTTTTATTGAATAAATTAAGAAAGTTTGAAAATATGTTGAGCATTTTAGCTTTGGATTGTCCAATAATAGTACAAACAAAGATTATTATACTAAATAACTTGAAAATAAATACCTTGAGTAAATTTAATCTTCGGTTGGTTATGTTTTAATTATTTGTTGCTACACAAATAATGTTTCGCTGCCACGGGCAGCATCTTCAAGGTTGTGACCACTTATAAAATTATTATTACGCAACACTGAATTTTCATACACACTTTAGTACATTGGTTAGGCATATACACGTCGCATAAAAGTTTACAAAATGTTTTACCTAGTAATAACTAGTTAAATATATTTCAACAATTATGAGGTGATTCATGTAATTTAGGTAAAAACAGCTACATAGCGGGACGTTGCTGTGCACATAACATTGGGAAATATTTAATTGTAGCGTACTTTATTTAGCCTTTCCAAAAAATTCAATTCGGATTTTGAGAAAATTTCTCCAATTCGACTCAAGAGTTCTGTACAGCCAAAAGTTCCGAAAATGTTATTGGTAACAACACTTCGTATTCGCAATAAACCAGACTAAACATCTAAGTAATAACAATGGTGGGAATAAATTATGAATTAATGGTTGAGGCCAGTAAAGAAAATGACGGCTCTCAAACACAGTATTAATGCACACAGCTTGAATAAAAACATAATATTTCTCATAGATTTTTCACAAAAATGTTAGATCCGTTAGAGTTATGTATATAAGTATACTTTTTCTACTAGGTATTATAACAGTTTTGCAAATATATATTGAAAACTGTACATCACAAAAATGTGTAAAATATGATTTAAAATAAAACTCTTGCAAATGTTACTTTACATAACAGTATCATAAAATATTTATTTTTGGGCGCCAAACTCTGGCATCCAGACAAATGTGTGATCCTTTAAGAATTAAAGTTTAAGGCAAGGGTTCATATTTTTATATATGGTACTGAACTGTACAAGTGATATAATTAAAAATAGCCTACTCCCAAATCTTTAATAGTTAACCCAAGTTATCTCGAACAAAATTATTTTATTATTCCTATAGAACTGTACTTAACTTTGAATGTAAAACATTGAATTAACTAGAATCTGCCATCAAATATTCTTATAACGAATTACTAAAACAACGCTTACAAATTTAATAATTGTTGTTTATCTATACTTATAAAAGCCAAATACCATTGACTCATCACAGTTTCTCCAAAACCACGAGGCCTACAAACATGAAATTTGGCACTAATACTCTTTATAGGCTCTAGACGCGCACTAAGAAAGGGTTTCCGAAAATTCGAAATTTTAGGGGGGTTTTGGGGGATCAAAGTTACTAAATCACGATTTATCAAAACCCACCAAACGGATTGGAATGAAATTTGGTATGTAGCTTCCTCTAGGGCCGTAGATGCTCGCTAAAGAAAGGGTTTCAAAAAATTCGAAATTTAAGGGGAGTTTGGGGGGCTCAAAGTTACAAAATCACGATTTCTCTAAAAATATCGAACGGATTAGAATGAAATTTGGTATGTAGCTTCCCCTAAGACCATAGGTGATCGCTAAGAAATATTTTCAAAAAATTCTAAATTTTAGGGGAGGTTTGGTGGGGTCAAAGTTACTACAAAAAAACATCGAATGGATCGGAATGAAGTTTGGTATGTAGCTTCCTCTAGGGCCCTAGGTACTCGCTAAGAAAGGGTTTAAAAAATTCGAAATTTTAGGGGGCTTTGGGAGGTCAAAAGTTACTAAAAAGAAACACCGAATGGATTGGAAAGAAATTTATTATGTAGCTTCCTCTAGGGCCCTAGGTGCTCTCTAAGAAAGAGTTTTAAAAAAATCCAAATTTTAGGGGAGGTTTGGGGGGGGGTCAAAGTTACTAAAAATCCCCATAAGAAATACATAGTGTAATATATTTATTGATATATAATATTTTTTTTGTTAATATACATTTAACTTTGATTTGTCTATCCGTGCAAAGCCGGGTCGGCCCAGCTAGTTTATGAATAAATACACGTTTTCTACCAATACATTCTTGCTCCTTTATTGCGGAAGTACATGTATTACTGTACGTGAATAATGGTACTAAATTACTACAATAATGTTAATAATTCTGCAATACATTTAATTCTACACCTCAAGAATAAAGACTATTCTATATACATTAGGTGCGCAATATAGCCCAATACCGGATCTTACGGTTTAAATGGAAAAGGCGTTCTCTGTAAGTTTAAATAAAACTGTGGGAATATGCATATTGTTTTACTGAGGCATTCCTTTACAGATGAATTATAAGTATAAAATATATATATAACTTTTCCAAATAACTAGATTGGAAAATACTTAAAAGCCCAACGAATTCTATCATGAACAAATCTAGGTTTAATGTACAAGATTCAATCATAATTTTACTTAAATAGTTTGAACGAAGAAATCGTATCATCGCGATCCACTACATCGATGTAATGCAGCCAAGACAACCTCATAGTTGGCGATGCATAATCTAATTAGAAAACGAATTAACTAGAGTCGCACTATGTAATTAGAACCATATATAACAGCAGTAACAAGTATCTGTGCCAAACAACCAAATTGCCATATCAGCTGATCGTCGAACATATATGTTTATGTTAGATGTCACTTTTATCACTCAATCTTCCAGGCAGAGGTTTTTTTTCAAAACAAATGGACGATTAGATACCCATAAATTTTGACCAGAACGGGTACCTCTGATTAGACCGCCTTTACTATGCTAATCTATATCGACCTTCGCCACAAATTGGACTACTGCCCAATGAAACTGATACAGGTGTGCTCCGCTCTGCAGTTGTTTAAACCATGAGAACCCACAAATAACGCAGTCTTCCAAGGTTAAGTAACTAATTTACGTCCAAACAAAAAGGAAGACTTATTGATACCGGATTTTGGAGACGACAGGTAAGGTGTGGTATGAAATATTTTTACTAAATTAAAAAGATCATATCATGCGTTCTCTTCAGGCTTGTAATTCAATAGACTATTAAAATGTTCATTCATTCCTTACTATAATAAATTTACGTAATCGTCTCTACTTTTGTAATGTTGTACTAAGTCTTCCTAATAACTACTTTTACAAACAAAGTGAAGAAGTAAGTTCATAATAATTCCAAACAACTTAAAGATTAAAATATAAACACAGTAATTAATGAATATGATCATAAAAGTGCGAATAACTTTATAGAGCATCAACAAAACTTCGGTTGTACTCAAAATTTATATTCATTTAAAACTATTGAACTGCTTCCCAGTTGTAGCTTTATTTTAAGTCTTAACATAAAATGGTGTAAAAACGAACACTGAATTTATTTCAATCTGTATTTTATAAGAGCAGAATCAGAACGCTTCGCTGCAAATATACTTGGGTATAAGAATGAATATATAAAAATAAACATTTTGTTCATTAATAAAGGTTGTGAATTTATTAAGAAGATAAAAGTAAAGCATCTTGTAAAACTAATTTTTTAAATTTTAACTTTTTATAAAACAAAAAGTTCTTAAATGAAATAAGAGTATTTTATTTACAAAATAAATAAACATACCCTAACCAGACAGCAAGTATCTAGAATGGCCAAAAAACATCTGCGACCATAATTATTATAATTATTATTATTATTATAATTATTACCATAAAATTATTTGAGTTCATAATTTTTAATCAAATATAAGAGTACCAAATAAATTTTGTTTAGTACTTCAGAAGTTTTCTAAACTCATTTTTAAAGACATTCAAATTTTAATTTGGTATTTTGAAATTGTATCTGGATGTTTCAAGAGTATTTCTATAAAAAAGTATGTTGTGTTTTTTCGATCTGTGGGTTAATGGACATCCAATTATTGAATTTTATATATTACTATGTCAAAATACCTCAATAATCCCATAAGATAATAATAATAAGTAACATCTTAAACGGAGGTACTTATAGGTGAATGAGCAGAAATTGTTCTAAACCTTGAAGTTGTAATTTTGCTAATCATCCTTTTTCTTACACCTCAAAGATGATTTAACTAAAATCCTCCCAAATCCTAAAATAATAAATTGTACGTTTTTATACGATTTCGAACTTCTCTTAACGTACAAACATCAACTTATTTTGCAATCAATAATATTATGTTTAACACAAAAAAGAAAGTACGGAATAAGCGAAGTGGAGATCCAGCAGAGATGTAGGCCAAGCAATCCACCTGTTTCCAAGATATCCAGAAACAGCAGTAACTCAAATCGAAGTAACGAGTAACCATTAGGAACCGGTTATAAGTTATCTTACGTGATTTCCTTTGTAATAAATTTCGAACCAACCAAACAACATGGAACCAGTCCTAGTGAATGGGTTTACGATCGTTCGATGCGCACAATCGCGACTACAGAGGTTACCGAGAGGTGTGCAAGATTATAGGAGGCGATAAATTGATTGATAGCTTCACCAGAACGCGCCCGGTTGATGAATGCAGAGTCGCTGACAGTAACTCGGAAACAACAAACAAGAGAGTCTATAATGAAATCGTAGATGTGCAGATATATCGTGCTTCTTCGTACATCATCGGCGTTAGCCTAAAGCTTTCTCTAATCACGAGATCGATATTGTTTTAGATAAAACTAACAGTGGCGGATACCCTTTGGCTGTTGGGTAGACAAACTTACTCATGTTTACACGTGTTGGAAGTGGTTGCAGTGAATCAGAGGCGACGTATGTCACAAACACACATACTTTATAATTATCTTTTCAGTATATCAAACCTTAATACCTTGTAAAATGTTCACTTAATACATATTATATTTACTTAGCACTTTTTTATCATTTTTATTACGCTATATTAATTTTGAATAAAGTAACCAAATAAATTATCTAACATATTACTTTAACACATGCAGTTTGAACTTACCGAATTAATACCTAGTTTTACCATCAACTGTAAATTATTTGTAAACTGTAAACCCAATTTTGGAGTATTTAGACTATTAGGATTGGTCCCGCAGTGTTTTCTAGCAACTACCCACAAGAATAGAATTCTTTGTTCTTCTCTCAATAAGCTCCTACTATGAGTGATATAATTTTGTTAGACTGTTTAGAAAATTATTTATTACAACACTCAACGATAGAACATTAAATGACAACATGATTGACCTAACGAAGTTTCAGAATAATGTAAACATTTTCTTTCCACTGTGGTAAGTCAAAATAACAGTGTTTTATAGACTGAAACAGGGTTTAGAGGAATGGTAAAGGAATGAGACAGCGACCTCGCCACTGACCTAGAGGGAGTGGCAAAACACAGAGAAAGTTATCTTACAGACATTCCTTCATCCTTAACACATATATTGCTCAAATTTGTGTTGTGGTTAAATCAAATTATAATGGAAAGTTTGGCACCTTTCATGACCTAAACTCTGTAATAATAATTTAGAGGTGTGAGTGGTATAAATTACTTGTATACCTACTAAAGATCTCTTTAACACCTAGGATATTATAAAACCTAATCGACTAGAGAGATGTGTAAAATTCTCCAACAAACAAAAAAAAGAAATAAAGCTATACAAATAAAATAATGTGTATTTAATTATGTAAAATATACAGTATACAAGCCATAGCTATTAAACCATTGACATTAGACCAAACACTGCGTCAACAAGTATATTTTGTTTCTATTTGTTTCATAAAAGGCTTTTTCTTTGCACTGACAGCCATATTTAAAAACATTGCTGTCATTATTCGTAATTTCGAAAGAAACTTAATTACATACTTGTTGTAGTTTCGTATGTTTAAATTCTACATGAGTGTGTCAAAAATCAACAATTCAAATATTAAGGTGCATTAAAGAAAGGCAAAATTGATCTTTCCTCAGTTTCTGTTGTGCAACCCTTCAACAGGTTGAAACGATTTATCGCTAACCAATTAATGTATCTTCTTTTTATATGAGTAAAGACTAATATTTAAAACTGTGTGAAATGTATTTACAATGGTTATATTTATAGGAGTGTGTCATTGTGTCATTTACTAAAATAAAACTAATTTAACTTTAACTGTTGTTGGTACAACAATGAGTAGGTGAAATGATTTACAAATTGTGTATTTCCTATGTTGATGCAGCTTTGAATTGCAGCCAGAAGTATTTCTGGCCTTGATATATTTCTTTCAACATTTATACATTGACGTTGACTCTACCAATTTTTATTCGTATAACTGACATAAAATAAATAGTTTTAGAAAACAAGAATAAACGCACTTTACTTATCCTGTAAAACAAATTAATTGGAAGTTGCAGAACTTCACAGTGGAGTTTTAAAAACAACATAATGAATCAATATAAAAAAATAGCAAGTAATTTGTAGACAATTTCCATAACACTTTGAGCAAGTATGATCGATTTTACTTTAAGTACGTAGTATGTAGGCCTACCAATGCTTTCGTGCATTATTATATTACGCATCATATTATTATAAATAATGTATTAAAGATTTTGTGTTATAATATAAATATGAATATTATACCAGAAACTACAATTAAAAACACTACCTGTCGATTTGAATTCAAAGTAAAAACTAAAATTTACCGAATACATTTAATTTATTTAAAATTGTAAGCCTAACCCAACATTTTATATTTTGTCTTTCGCTGATTTAAATACAACTTTAAAAGTTAAATGAAGACATTTGAATTCGCGTGTTTGTGAGAAAACATAGTGTAGATAAACATTACACGGAATTCTTGCGGTATTTGTTGCGTTCAGACGATCATATGATCATGTTGGTGATAATGATTACAAACAAACGAGTTGATAAAATCTGTAGTGCGGTGCTGCACGAGCATAGTCAATCTATTTGTACTTGATTTGCGCATGCCCAAGGTTGACTGCATAACTGAATAGTTTAGCACATGGAAATAAATTTCTTATCAATTGGCATTTCCTTTTCCTTAAGAAACTCCAGTTTCTTGTTGTTATTCTTCGACTTTGTAGGTGTATTTATTATACAGTTAGCTGAAAATAACTTGAACTGAATTCAAAAATATATTTTTAATTCTGAATAAATCTTATCAACTTAAATATTTTAATTTATTTTTCGTTCATGAAGTAAACTTGCCAATCCTAAAATCACTCGTGTAAAACTAAGTTAGTGTTTGAATAGTGATCTAGGTACCCTTCACAATTTAACTCTTCAGCGAATTATAACACAGTACGTCAATGCATTTCTATTCTAACTGTACGTCCTATAAGGGTTTCACTTAAATATTGTAGTAAAGTGTTGCAAATATAACTAGTCATATTGTCAGCTTTAAAACAGGTCAACCACTGTTTGCTCGACTTCCGCTCTCTTACCGCAAATGTCTAGGTATGCGTAAATAAGGGTTATAAGTAATAGGTTAAAGCATTTTTTTTATTGAACACATGATTTTTAGAATTTGCATAGGCCTACTATTTTATAACTTACCATTTTGAATCTCTTGTTGTTGAATAAATAATTTAAAAACAACCTCAGTTGTTACTAAACAATTACAACAACAGTTAAGTACAGTTGTTGGTACTTACTTAAAATGCAGTCAGGTGTGAGTATTATTTGAAAATGGTACGCCCCTCTCCAATATTATTAGGCCAGGTTCTAACCTTCTGAAATATTGTTAGTCCCATAACCGTAAAGTGTGTCTTGCCATTAAGCTACAAAAAAGAAAGGCGCAATTTGTGGTTTAGAGTAAATAACCTTTAACTAACTTTGTTTTTACAAATCGTATATTACACACTTTACAAAATAATTAATTTTTAAAATAATATTTAATAAATCGAAAGTGAAAGCATACATTTGTACGCATTACAGTAAACGGACAACCAATTTGTGGGACAATTTCTGTATCAATAGAGAAAATATTTGTTCATCTTGAGGAATCAAATCTAAAATAAATATTCTTTTTTACTTTATCTAAGTAATTAGTTGAACAATTTTTAAATCAATTTAAAGAAATTTATTTTTATTTATTGTTTTTGTTTGTTCGTGTTTATCTTCCTAATAGGTGACCTTTATAAATCATAGCCCATGTATTTTACTGTACAATAATTAATTATCTTTGTTTGAAATACGCATTATAAAAAGTCTTGAAGGAAACTTTACAGTAGGCCTACCACAACCAAACCTTAATAATCCAAAGTCACTCTAGTGACTAAAGTTTCCTGTTACAAAACTATTATATTACTGAGTATAATAATATTAAGTAACTTTAATGGTTATGATACAGATCTGCAGTTGCACCAATCAGTCTTGAGTCTCGGTTGATGTGAACAAGCCAAGGTTGACTGCATACTTTACATTCTTTATGTAACATAATAACTTTCAGTTTAAGTTAGGTACTAGCACTGGACTACCCTTTGTGCAATTAGTTATATTACTTTCTAATCATCTATTCTAATAAGTGTTTTATTACTGACAAAAGTTAAATAAAAAAGCAATGTAATGACAGGTAGGGTTTATAATAAGAGCGAGTATTGATTTCCAGATAAGATTACTTCTCAAAACTTAAATAAAACTAGTTTTTAAATAAAGTAACCAGTAAATATTCTCAAGTTCTCTGTTAAACTTTTCAAATGTAAGAAGTAGATAGTAAGACAGGAGACATTAATAATAAACTAGAGTGATGTGTCATCATTAAGTGACGGTAATTTAAATAAAAGAATATAGGCCACCTGTTTTAGAGAAAGTTTGCAAACTCTGGTTACGCCTTTAGGTGCAATCTTTATGTATAACAACAACAACAGAAAATAAAATTAACTTGTTAATTTATTTGTTATTTGTCACTAGACAATGTAACGAGGCAAGTAGACTGAAGAACTGATTCTTTATGTAAGTGAATTGAGCAGTTTATCATTGTAAAACAGAATACACAAACTATACACTTGTACAATTATTTACGCTAAACGTGATAAACTGCGTAGTTATAACCTTAGAACCTATACAATCAATATTAGCAATACTATTAATTTTACTTTTTCAGAAGTAATTGTTATTATTAATGACAGTATCGAAAACAGTGACAAAATCGAGTATCGGCAGCGGACAGAATCAAAGAATATCCAATCCCGTGTCTAGTTACACTATTGTTCTCAATTTCAATGAATGTAGAATTGCAGTCGTTTATAAAACATCGCATCGATTATTTCAGTTCATTATTCCGTCATCAGACTGTTTGAAACCACTTGGTTAGTTCCCAGTCATTATCTGAGGGAAATAATGATATCAAACTGGTTTATCCAATAAGAATGCTATTACTTACTTAAGGTGGTTTTAGGCGTGGCGGAATAGTTGAAGATAGTGTCCGTCAATTGATGATTAATTGTCGACAAGAATTCAACAAAATTATTTCAACTTTATATAAACATTCTGGAACTAATGATACGGTTTTAGTTTAATTTCCATGTAATCTAACGCCCTTAATGTATAAACATTTAATTAATTGACGTTAGAGCCTTGAAAGTGTATAATAATATTGCCATTTATAATTCATTTTAAGGAAGGCAGCTGAAAATATAATATTCAACTCACATATTGTAATTAACCTTCATTTTATCTGTTTCCAAAAGATTTTAATAATCTCTTACCGTTTAGTAGACTAATCGTTGACGGAATAGCTGTGATTTTAGTAAATTTTCACTATTCTTTTTAGTTCGATAATTTTTGACAACTAAATTACATAAAGCTTCAATATATTTATGAATTGTAAGACTTACCGTTCAAAATGTTACAGCAGAAACATTTCTTAAGCTCGATCTGGAACAAAACAAATCAGTATTAGCTTTTAATTACTATTGCAACTAGATATATATATATTTGTTTATACAGTGTATTTTATACCATTTAAAATCTATTTAATTTATAACGTTTCAATTTGTTAACAAATTTTAAAAAGCAAATTCATTTTAATAATTCATATATACCTTAGAAAATTATTTGTTATTTCTGATCGTTTGTTTAGTTCTATATACATAGTCAGATAATGTTACAAAGCTAATTTAATTTTAATGAAACAAAATAAGCCGACATGTTGATAACTTACTACTTACTATTTACTTATTAGTACAAAATATAATTTTACACAAACTGAAACAAATAAATATAAAACAAAAACTTACTCTACGATAATTACTATAGTCATGTCATGTAGTAATATTTTGTCCTATACTCGAAGAAAATGTGTCACCTTTAAACCTATTATGGAAATGTTACTGCTCTGTGCGTAGATGTGAGCGATGATCAACCTTTGAAGAGGTTTTGAAAGGAATCTGGTATGCTAGGAATTTCCGGCCCGGGACTAATTATGTTTGTTAGGCAATATAACCTAATGATACCTCTTACTTACAAAACAAGAACGATGTCCAGTACACCAAAGTAGAAGGATCAAAAGGATCCTGATGACGAAATTGCAAGTAGGATACCTACCTGAAAGACGATAGGATACTCTTGACTATCCGAGTGATTGACCTATAAGTGCCTCGGTGTATCTAGCGACGGTACTGACGAATAAAAATAAAACATCAAAGAACAGACAGAACAGACCGTGGCTAACACGTCGCTGTTTTGAAATTATCTGTTATCACCATATTGATAGCGACTTTCTTTTTGTACAAGTTTCAACATCTAGAATAATTTGTTTTAATCAGTTTCACATTAGTCTAACTGGCATACAATAAAGACGTGAAAAATAATAATAATAAAATAAAAAACAGTACCATTGATTGATCATCAAAAGATGTTTACTAATCAGTTTGGGTAAAAAACACAGCAGTGATACCGCTCTAGCTATTTTGATTCTAAAAGAAAAAATCAGTAAAGTTCGCACCATTTTCGTGTTTCATCTTCAAAAGAAAGTAACCTTTTAAGGATGTTTATTAAAATCGTTTAATAGTGAGTACATTTACTTGAAAAGTGTTCAAAAAACATCATGAAATAAACTAAACATCATTCTGAAAATAAACGTATTTGGCCGTTTTACAGATATTAGACTACACAAGGGTATCTATTCCAAGTTCAGCTGTTTATAAAATAAACTTACAAATACGAGAATATGTGCAGAGCATTTCTATGTGGAATGGAACAGTTCCAGTTACCAGATGTTTCTTGTATTCTACTACTTCAGAGAGTAATTGAAACAACCGTTTGTCTTTGCAAGATTTTAGAATATTCGCTTTCTGTAATGGAAATGCTAGTTATTTATTGCTTTCACATGTCATTCAAAAAAAGAGAATGATCTCTCCGACAGATATTAGAAAAGATTATGCAAATACTTTAAGACTACTAGATTAACATCTAGATGTTGCATCACAAGTGGAGTCTTTTCTATTGGATGTGTATTATTGACCTCTCTTACTGGCCTGTATGCTTCTATGGTAGTGCATAAAACAAAATAAACTCACATCAACACGTCAAAACCTTACAAAACTGTTATATGTATGTAAAATAAAAAAACGTTAACAACATTGCATTTTACAAAGCTTGCTTGTTGGTAATCGCTGAACATTTTCTCAGTAACACTACTTGATATTCTAAATCTCTTCTCTCTTCGATATTTATTTGCGACGATTTCCTGGCCACTTCTTGGCTGCATTCCAATGCACTCCATTACCTAATATTCCAAGACTACCTTGTCTAACTTATTGTATAAATGTACTGAATATATCGCGGTACTCATTAAGTCCTTTCAATCCGCGGGAGAAACATAAACAAGCGAAGACAAACACATATATTATGATATGCAAATTAGAATTATAATGCATTACAGAGATCGTGATAAGAACTTTAATGTATTATTTTAATGCATGCTTATTAAAGATTCTCTGTAGACAGTAATTTCTTCGTGTTCGTACATACGCTTGCTTACTTTATTATTATTTTACACTTATTTAACTATTACCCTGTTATTAAGTTCATAAAATGTTTATAATAATTAGCACTTTTATAAAATACGTGGTGAACACACAAATCTAGGTAATAGTTATAATTTAACTGGTTGTTTATAGCGAAATAACAATCGTAAAGTAATTTTAAAGTATAAGCCTAAAGTCACTGCCTAAAAGTGCTAATCTATTTCTAATCCAACTAGTTAAAAGTGTTAATTTAATTCTATTTAGTATTAAATTGTCGTTCAGGAAAGTAAATCAAATTTTAAAATCTCTATAAGTGCTTTACAATATAAAAGTTACAAACACTTAAAAAACAATTTCAAATATATTATAAGGTAATTAGTTTTTACTAAGGGGAACTTTTCTGCGCCATTAGATAATGCTTGTTCTAATTTTGAAACCACCAACAAACTTACACAGGTTTACACAGTTTTCTGCTGTGAGTCAACAATAGTCTAATTGGAATGCAGTAAAGACGTTAACAATTTTTTTTAAATATGATGGTGGTTGAAACTGTAAATTGTGTAGTACGTTAAAATATAAAAAGTTTTTTATTCTTCCATTTGGATCCCTTAAACTATTAACGTGCGAGAAAAATGTTAAATACGACATCTTTAAAGGTATTAAAAATTTTTTTTTCAAATTGTGCGAGATGGCAATTCAAATTAAAATGTCTCATGGTAACCAAAATTTTACACAACAACCGACTTAAAAGATTTCATTTTATTACAATAAGTCTGAAAATACATGTTTTAACTATCATGACAGAGTCGAAAATAGGACAAGTTTCAGACGATGTATAACTAACTTTCTGGTTTGGAAAAGAGACTTTCAGGGCACAAATATTATTGTTATGTACTTGGTTTAGGGAGGTCGACCGCGTCACTATTGTCTGCACTTAGAGTACATTCGACGTTTCAGGCACTTTAAAGATGTCCATTTTCAAGGCTTAACAAATCAACTCCTGCATTAAGTCTGAATTTGATTTTTGTTTATGATCGAAATTATAAAAGTGATTTTGTACAAGGTTTTTGTATTCCACTGAATGGCAATTATTTATAGAAATTTCATCTCCAAACATTTGGAAAGGTTTCTTCTTTAAAGATTTCTTTTTAAGTTTAAGAGGCTCTTGGGTAGTCTATATGGATATCACAGTGGTGCCACTTTAAAAAAAGTTAATCGTGTTATATTAGTAAGTGGTTTTCAACGTCCTCATTAATTTAATTTGATTAAATTAAAGAAGTTATGCAAAAATATAGTAATTTGTGAGACATTTTGTAACCAATTCTTATCATGAATGTTGAATAGGCAGGCTTACTCAATACAATGCAACGTAGTAAGAAAATCTAAATTGATGTACTTTACAAAATCCAAACCCCGAAAGATCACATCGAAGCAGTATTTTGAGCAAATGGTTAAGTTACATTAAGTAGAATATTGAAAATGGTAATTACTGGATGCAAGTACGTAAACTCTATTCGGGTTTTTGATTAGACTGATTACACTATCAATATTATTTTAGACAGAGTTTTCGTTATGTTATGTTCTCCTGCCTCGTAAAAGATTACAGTATTTAACAACCCCCAGTGATTTGTTCCACTGTGAACTAGACACTTGCTTCGGAATACCTAATTAGGCTGTTCCATTCTAAAAAAGACCTGTCGTCGACCACCTGTGTTTCACTGCCTGTTGAGGCGGATTTGCATAACCGTTTTCCCCTCCGTCGACATTGCGTAGCTGCTGTTTCACAGCGGGAACACACCTACATCCTGTCACTTCCGGTTCATGTTGAAAAAAAAACATCATAATCACAAGTAACGCGTGTGAAGTGAATAAAGATATAAAATAAACCGGACAAGAAATAAAAGTGATAAAATATTAAAATATTATTATTAATGGGAAAACACGTTCGGACAATATGGAGGACGGACGAACCACACTGAAAATGAATATATCGAATTGTATGTTTTGAGTTACGCGAGGTAAACTGCATAATTTGATGCCATCTTTGGTTTGCGTGTTTAATATTCAAAGTATGTAGGGAATATTTATCTTAAAATATTGGCAACCTTGATGAAGTGAATACACCGAGGTCTTTTTGCTGCTTGGATAGTACACAAATCAAGTTTTTATTGGCAATGTTCATTCCGAAACATATTATATGTCGTACACCATCAAGTCTGTGAACTAAGAAGGTTTTGTGTCTTTTACGGACACAATAAATATAATCAAATAATATATTACCTCTATCACTGTGTATACGTAATTTATTTTAAATAACTATAAGTTTTGTACTCTCGCTTAGTATTGGCTCTGTACTACACGAAATGCATCGAAATGTGTGTATTTTCGATAAATGTGTGTTACAAAAGTCGTCAACACAATTTAGTGTTTAATAAGAATCTACCGTATACTGCCTAATACATTTTTAAAGTAGGCAGTTTAATGCGGTTAAATTTGTTCAACCGTAAAATGATGGTTTTAAAACTTAACAAGAAAAATGTTAGTGCAGTTTTTCCAAACTAATATGCATATTTTCCAGTAAATTTATGTTTGTAATAAAGAAATGGAATACTATTTAAAAATAGGTTAACAAAATGTAAGTGATTTGTGCAATAACAAATAAAAACAAAATATGTAATTGTAAAATATTTTTCTTCACTTAAAATACATCCATAATAGAGTTTATTGTATATCGATGGTTCCGAAATCCACATCTATACATTGAACTGGTGAGTAAAATATTAGCCTTCGTAGTACTTTCTGTGTATGTATTGTAACCTATACAAAAGTCTAAAGAGTATACCCTGAAGTTTGTAGGAAGAAATTTACAAATAGAACTTAGGTCTATAAATAAACCAAATTCTATTTGATCGTTTGAAAGATCTGTCCATATGAAATACATAGATCAACTGATGGAAGGCGTTCAGTGTTCAATTTGGATTTTTATTAACGGCTAATGTTTTGAATTATTTTTTTCTCAAATTTGTATTTACAAGGAAACTTTTTCTTTTAAACCTTTATTATAACTCCTGTTATATCCAACCCTTACTAATTTGACTTAATCATTTAATGTTATTTACTATCATAACTTCGATTCTAAACATTTAAAAGAAAATGCAGGTTCTCCCTTAGTAGTGTGTAAATATTTATGGTATGCACTTTAAATAATTCTCACTTAAGAATGAAGTACTCATTCGATTTCAAAGTTTTCAGTATGCCAAATGTATGAATCTGTGAATGTAAAATGAAAAATAAATATTGTTTAAGAAAGAAAAAATATAACATCTGAAGTTGGCGTCGCCGTCTTAATTTTCTGAGTCTTTTAATAAACACCATGTGCCACCACGATGAATTAATTGTTAAGATGAGGTATTTCAATTAGTTTGATTATTATTTGTATTTCTATAATTGTTCAATATAAAATAAATTAGTCGAACAGTGTTAAATGGAGTGCTTAACCTAAATTTATGTTAATGAACTTATAAATCAAATGTGTTTTGTTTTACGAAACTCTTACGATTTAAATTACATTTAATGAATCGCCCAATTGTTAAATAAATAAGATGGTTTGACTTTAAAATGTGTATTTCTACACAGCATGATTTATCGCCGGCCGGTTTCTTCGCGGCTGTTTCCTATGATGTATTTGAAAATATGATGAAACTATAAGTCTGTTGTCATAACAACTATTTCCAAAGAATGGCATCCTGCGCAAAATCAACTTCCGCGTTCATTAAGCGCTCAGCAGGGGATCTTTGTCCGTCCGCTTTGGTTAGGAAATGCTTTCTTGGAAGTGTTGAAGAAGCCGATACGGAAATTAATATTGAAGTGTGTACAAACATTTCTTAGTTTTAAACTATGCATATTTTTTATTTAAATTATTTTTTAATCAACTAAAAGTAAGACAATAGACCTACACTCGCACTTTTTAAAAATAGCCTACATATAATTCTATTGTTTAAATGAACTGCTGATAATAATTTTATATTTATTTTTATAGAACATAAATCCAACGGTGGATGTAGATGAAATCCTTGAATATAATATGTTAATATTACCAACACTTTACCGTAACAAAAGGACCAAGTAAATCAGCAATGTAAACTTTAATAAACAGGTCTTACAGACACGGCTTGGCTTTAATTAATTATGTTTAAACATGCGATAGCAACGTAATTAAATTTGTAAATTGCATTAATAAGACGAAACAAACAATGTGCTGCTGTAGTTTCAACACCTACATGATAATAAATAACAATGGACAACATTCAACATAAAGCTGTACGGGAATTCTACTTTCACCAATGCAAACACAAGTATGACCTCCACAACCTAGAACTCATTTAAATTTACTTATTAATAAAACTAGTTTTAGTCAAGTTTAATGGAAATTAGATTAATATTACAAATTTATTTTGATGAAATTCCACTCAGTTTCATCCCAATGAAATTTTCTAAATATATTACTTTAGATGTAGTAGGCTAAATAGGCACCTCGAGAAAATATTAAACTTCTATTAGTTAATTCTCATTAGTGTTATTTAAAAAATTTAATTGACGTGTCATTTGAAGAAGACAAAATATATACGTAGTATGTTTATTTTGAAATTTGATGTACGCATATACTCGATTTGTGTAAAACGTTTTAAAATATTCACATTCTCTTCCTAAAAAAGTCTTTAAGTAAAATGTTTTTGGTAAAATTGGCAGATACCTGTAGTGCTTAAAATTAAGATACAGTTGAACAGACTGTGTATATAAAATCGTAAGTCATTGTAAATCAGTTTAATAGGAGTAAATTATATTTAAGATTTAATAAAACTAATCTATGGAATAAATCATACTTTATTAAATATATGTATATAAACATAACAATATATATATATAATATGTGTGAGAATAAAAATCTAAATATTTTTTGCAATTTCATTCAAATTTTTATTTAAAATACAGGTAATATGTTTATTTTCTTAGCTTTGTTGAAATAACTAATAATAAATAATTACAATTAATTATATAATTTCATAATTTAATGATAAATATTGGTAAACACCTTAATTTAATTTAACAGATATAATTTTTACTATAGTTACAAAATATTGTGGTTGAATTTTTGTTGATTGTGCGAATGATTGGGTTAATTTCAGAAAGTACTGAACCTAGGCCTATTTGAAATAAAAATCTTTCGCTGGTTGATAATTTTATCTCATTTGATATATATAGGCCTGTTACATTTTTAAGAAAAATTAATTAACAATAAAACGAATTAAAACATATATCTTTTACCGAAGGTTACGTATACATTTAGTTGTAGTTGCTAAGGAAACAAATAAATATTGATATACTCACAGCTAACTGGGTTTAGCAACAAAATTATAACATAGTCAAAGAATTTGAAAAAAAATTGCTGCCACTAGTCCCCGCTGTTAGTTTTAACCCATAATCTAAAAGTTAAACTGAATTCAATAATAGCATTAATGAATAGTGATAAACGTCAATTGAATAATTCAATGAAGGAATATTTAAGGGTATTGTAAGCCAAAAAAGTGTAGTTACTTTTCTGACTGAAAGTCTTACCGAATTTTCTCATTTTAGGTATTTTTGCCAAATAAATTATAAATTTAATAAATAAATCCTTACAAATATGCAACTTTTTATTTGTATGAAATATACGCAAAATATTCCTCAGGAAGTAAAACTTTCTGATTAAATATTGGTTACAGCGAGGCGAGCGAAATGAGAACTTTCCTAAATCACAATTGATTAAGTCACCACTGCACAGAATGAATAAAATAATGCAACTCAGAGTAACTCAAATTATGATGCAACACTCTATTTATCCTTTAATTCAATTCCTTACACGTAACAATATTAGCATAGTTCTTACTTTCGCTGCTTGGAGCTACAGTAAATGCATCAATTAAATGAAGATTAGAATATATGAATGTTCGCTATTGTAAAGTGAACCTCTTCAAAACTTTCATTCTATAATTAACTTCCTGTTTTGAGTAATTTGGTTCATTTTGTTTATGTGTTGTTATTGTCGTTCAAACAACTTTTATTAACAATTCCACTGACTCATGAACAAAGTAAAATTGAACAACTTAGGGTAAAGGCTATACATCAAGACTTATTGGTGTACAAACTGTCCCAATTTGCAACAATATTTGACAACGTACCAAGTATTAAGACATGATGTGAACGTTTATATATTTTACTGTGCGTTAGTGTTATGTGTACAACTGTAATTTTGTGTTGAATGTTTTTAATTAAGTGTTTTGACTACCCGACGATGGACCACAAATATCCGAAACACGTGTAGTGCACATATGGGATATTTTTATTGAAGATAAAACTTTAAAGGATTTCTGGCGGTAAGTCTTAATAAATAATAGTTATTTAAAAGCATACCCGGTTGCTCTAAATCTTAAACATAATAAATATTTCGTTTCAAGATCCATGAAATCATTACGTATTTTATTTTAAATGTAAAGTTAGCTCAAATATATCTATCTCTATCTCATGTAAAGCGTTCAACTCATGCCAGAATAGATATTTAGTACATTATAAAGAACCAAGCAAAATTAAATTTGTTTTTAGAAAAGTAATATTATAAATTATTGTGTTCGATTAAATGTCTTGTGCACAATATTATGGATATCCCAGTATATTCAGTGATACTTAATATAGAAACAAATTATTAGCATACTTCATGCGTCGAAAATTGATACTTAAAATTGAAAAAAGATAAGAAATCTAAAGGAACAAGATGATGTAAATCATGAACAGCCAAACCAGAGAGAAGTTGTTAATTATAGGTCTGGATGAAAACACCAAGTCGTGCATCGCCGTATTAGTCACACTTACAGAGAAAGCGTGAAATCATTTCTTTCGGTGCTCCTTCATTTGATATGCATAAAATTAGAATGCAAAAACAAACGGATTTATCTCTATATTTCTGTTAAAAGAATGGGTCGACGAAATAAAATAAATGAGTGAAAGGCGTCACATAAAAACAAGTCGCTATTGTTTATGGACAATCAGACAATGGAACTAAAAGAAAGACTAAGTCATAAGATATAGTCACACCAGTTTAGACTTCATATGTAAAACAAAAGAAGGGAATATAAAATTGTTTTAAAATAATCTAGTAGTATTGGAACAAGGAGTTTAAAATGTCGTTTTTTTCCATTTATTTGAAAGTCATTCATTAAATCTACTGTTAAACGTGTCGATGCCATTCTTTGTAAATACTTTATATTTTTAAGTAAAAATTATTTGGCGTACAGAAGATAATTGTAAACATAAATAACTTATTTTCTGGAAGTTCTTAAAATAATTTACTCGAAATTCCGTAGTTTAACTGAGTTATTATAGTTTCGTCATACTTTTCTATCCGTGTGTCACAGCCTCATAGCTTCTTCACTTTTCCACCTGTGATGAACGACATCAGCCAGCTGCATAAAGTAAACATAAAATTGAAAAGAATTTGAAATCATCATAAAAATATCTTTAGGGCACCTCATCATACAAGGAAAGAGTAATCTAATTAAAACTAGGCATTTCGAGTGTGGTAACATACATCAGGCAACTAAACTTGAATAGTGTTTTGAGTGGTAGTAATTTATTTATAAATACAGTACCTCGAAATCCAATTGTTAATCTTTTGTGTCAAATTGCATTTTAAAGTAGGAAAGGAAATGTAACAGCAGTATTCTTCCGTGTGTTGAGTGAGGGACTCTCAGTATTAAACAGAGAGTTTTGCCTTAGGAGGGAATAATTTACTTTTTGGAACCATGTTAGTTTTCTCTTCACCTAACCCCAATACGAAAAATTATACAAATTAAATATATTATCAATATATAAAACAATGTACACAACTTTTCGAAATTTAAAAAAAAAAGGAGGCATGAAAAAAAGAGAGCGAAGATAAGAGATAGATAAACCCTAGATAAAGAGAGAAGCCCTAAAATGTTTATTCGGGACAGTTTTCAAAAATTAAGGGTTAAAAGTATTTGAAGCAAAGTTCTTTGATCTGACTGTCAGAGACTTAATTGCCAGATTGATCAACTTCAATTATTATATTCGATATCACGGACTGATCAAATAAAAAATCCCATGCTTTCAATATGTCTCTCTATGAAAAATGTTGCGCTTAATTTGTATTAAATTCCAAAGGACATGTATGCCATTAATTTGAAAAGTTTCCAATTATTGATTATATTACGGGATAAGTTTGCCTAAATTAAAGTTCTGCCTAAATGGTATGAAGACAATTTAAATCGCAAAATGCAGATGACCATTACCCTCTAATGCACAATTATGTTACGTGAAGTATTAAGGGTATGTCAAACTAATTTAAATATTTATAAATAAATAATGTTTGGAAGAAAGGGAAAGAGTAATTAGAGTTAATTAGGTTTAACGTACACAAAAAATAGGGGAAAAGAGTTAAATTCCTGATAAATTAAAGAAAGTAATCTGTCTTATGGACATTAAAGTGTTTTGTATGTACCCGTGTGTATAATTTAAGAATTACTGAACCACGAGATTAAAGTCCTGAGACAAATTGAGGCTTCCGGAATGTTCTGGCCTCGTAGGCGATCTCTAATGAAGGCCAAATTATTTTCAGGCAATTACTGGAAGATTGTTTCTAAACCTTTAAACACATATTTGGTATACGTCACCTTCAACTACAGACAGTAGCTTAAAAAACTGAACTTCTAAAAGATATAGGTTGTAATATACAATAACCTATATGGGAGGACATAGATGTGTCATATCGCCAATGCGTCATACATGACTGCTCTATATGGACTGAGGTTATAGTGAATACATTGTAGAAAATATATGCATATACTTTCCCTTATATGAAATATATAACTTATTTGTTCCTGATGGCTACTGCTACTAAATGTAGATAAAAAAATAGAGAAATATAAAAAATAAACGAAAGTTATAATTTTTACATAGGAAAACGTTTAAACAACAACATACACGAACCGTATATTATACTATTAAGTAAAATAGTTAATTTGACAAATAAGTTATACATAATTTACTGACCAGCAAGATATATTATAACGAGCAAACGTATACGGTAAAGTTGTAATTGTATGTAATTAGCATTTCAACAAATCTGTCGTAGCAAGAAATTAAATGTGGTATCACAGATCTAATTAATTTACAATAGTTCTGCAATATTTACATCAACCTATATAAAGTAGGGGAGGAGTTTACAATGATTGTATTTTCTTCAAAGATAATCGCTACTATGAAAGAAAACTATCGCGCGTGTGTGTGAGGGTGAAGGTGGGTGTGTGTATACATATATATATATCGTAAAATATATTTGAAAATAGATGTCTATACAGTAAATTAAAGTATACAGTACGAAACTTTTAAGATTGTATACTATGATTAACATTTTATTCAAACAAAACCTTGAAGAGCAAACAAAAAAAAATGGTAAGGTTAAACTCCTTCACTTTTTGAAAAAATATGTTTAAACTAGGCTATGTACTTTTTTTGCCTATATAAAGTTGTTAAAATATATTAATTTTGTTGAACCTTTACTGTTTGCTTAGATAATTTGACTTTGAAAGCAACAATATACGTTACTAAACATAAACAATATAGCATAAGATTACTTATTAATTTCTCTAAATATAGGTTTCGTGCTTATATATATTTTTTTAAATCATTGGTTAGACAAATTTTTATTTTATTTTTACAAAAGATGTAAACAATTAATTCGAATAACAATCATTGAAATCCGATTTGCCTTCATCTAGAAATTTAATTAACTTAACTTAATAATTTTAAAGATATTTTGACTTTATTTCAACGATAATCGAATCGGGTTAAAGAAGCGCTTCTATGAAGTCAATGACTGCTTAACATATAGATTTTTCACTTTATGCTAATTTGTTTTAAATGTGAGTTTACAGGTCGTTAAAATTAAATTACTCGCTAACTTACAAGTCAGTAATTAGCAAGGCTTGAACTCCTAGTGCCACTCATTAACTCCGCTCAACAAGGCAAAACACACATTATTAGTAAATATAGTCATGTTTGTAAAGCTCTTCATAGAAAGCTTAACTGGATAAACGTATTACATCTATCTTACCACACGTCAGGATGTCCTTGAAATATTTAACCACCCCTACTAGTCAAATAATTTTTAAAACTTTGATTAAACCTAATTTTATAATGTATTTTGAAACGCTCATTATAAATGAATAGTTAGTTTTTATTTAAATACTCAAAATGGCGGTGATGAAGCTACGGTTTCCGAGCGTAACCTGCTTTTTTGTGTACATTTACGCTTAAAGTTTTTCAAAAATGGTGGCTAAAGGACTGTTTCGAATGAAACTTTCAAATATATTTTACAATAGGGCTGAATATTTATTTGCCATCAATTTTTACATTACTTAAAGTTACTTGAAATTTCAAGATGACTTCGAAAAAGTTTTAAATACCGGTTTAGATAAGTAGTAACGTATACACCACAAAACATGTTTGCGTATTTCCACTCTCGGCAGAAACCTGAACTTTGGCATGAAGACTATATGATGAAATACTGAATATTGTTATACTTTCTACATTGACCTTTATTACAACTAAATGGCACAATTTCTTTTAGTATATACTAAACTAGTATATTATATGTACTAGGCTATATTCAAACACCGAAGATAGTGATGTTGAACTATTAAATTACCGTTAAGTGGTATTTCTTTTACGATTAATAACTATTTTACTACTTTATTTCTACATTTACAACCTCTGCCTGCAATAATATTATAAATATTAATTATTCGTCATCCGTAAACTTTTAATGCAAGTAGTTATGGTTAGGCAAATTGCATCTCTATCGTAATGTGTTTAATAAACCTTGATTCGCCGTGGTTCTCGATAAATCTAATGGTAAACAAAACAAATAATGTAATCAAATCATATAAGTATTTTTTCTAATAATATTTATGTCCGCCATCACGTGTGTAAAGAAAATATAATATACTACCGTAGATAAAATATAATATACCCTGAGAGTCCATTATAGTTCTAAGAAGTATTTAAATCAAAGCCTGTAGACAACACTACATGCAAGCAAGGCCGTTTTCTACAACTGAGAAGTGTTACGAAGTTAAAAAGGTGTCAACATGGTGATACCGAACGGTTACGTTTTACTCAAATACGTTACAATTGTCGTATTCCAGCTAGACCTCTGCGTAAAATACCGTTCATCTGTGACACTACGACTCAAGAGAATGTCTCAACTTCCGACATACAAACTAAATAGAGGCCTAGGCTAATGACTAGCCCAGAATTGGACTACCAGAATTCAACTGTGAAAAACGTGGCTGTTAAAACGAATATTAGCACTCATTTGACGACGTTATTTGTTAGAAACAAATTTCATTTTGTAGCTACATTTTGTTTACTTCTGCATATTATATGCTAGAATAGCGTCTTTGCACAATAAACGTGCAAGTTATATAAGTTGGACTAGACTAGGGAATTGTGTCAGAGCGGTCAGCCAGGTCACGATTGAAGATGCACCGTCTACTCTCACTCACATCACATGCATCACGTTTCATCTTTAAAAGGGAATTTCTCTTGCCACGACTGTATAGTAATACGAGAGTAAATAAAGCAGGCACTTGTGTATCGATGGCACTGGAAATAAAGCTTCATCTTTCATACAGAGTTGTTTGATAACTTGATCTAAAAGTGGTGTGGAGTTTCTTTTACCTGTCTTTGCTTGATAATCTCGTAATAAGAGCTCGTCAGTACTCGGTTCCATGTAAGGGTTCTTCAAAAACTAGTACTAAAACGTACAACGTTACTTTCATTGTTCGCTTCCCACTACACTAAAAACAATTTCGCTATAACGTGATGGTACAAATTTAAAAGAGAAGACTTTCTAATCTGTGGGAATACGTTACTATTTAATCTGTGAGACTACGTTACTACTTAATCTCTGAGACCACGCTACTATTTAATCTGTGAGACTACGTTACTATTTAATCTGTGAGAATACGTTACTACTTAATCTGCGAGAATTCATTACTATTTAATATGTGAGAATACGTTACTATTTAATCTGTGAGAATACGTTACTATTTAATTTGTGAGAATACGTTACTATTTAATCTTTGAGACTACGTTACTATTTAATCTGTGAGAATACGTTTCTATTTATACTGTGAGACTACGTTACTATTTAATCTGTGAGACTATGTTACTATTTAATCTGTGAGACTACGTTACTATTTAATCTGTGAGAATACGTTACTATTTAATCTGCGAGAATACGTTACTATTTAATCTGTGAGAATACGTTACTATTTTTATTAGAATAAAAATCACTTTGATTATGAACTTTCTGTTTTATATTTTTGGAATGAATAGGTAATACAAAGTGGATGAGGATTGATTATTTGTTACTTGTTAGTACTGTATTTATATTTTTTCAATTACAGAAACTACTGACCACAAAACATTAGTCGAAATTAGTTTAACATAGAATACAAGTGCAGCAACTGCTAAAACATTATATCCATTCACAATTATTATTCTCTCTTTATCTGGACAATTTTAGCACAAAACAGATGAGACTCACGGAGGTTGTAGTAACAATGAAGAAAAATAAATTAGCTTGAAAAACCATGCAAGTGTAGACTATATTTGTAAAATAAAAATGGATTAAATAATTTTGTTTGCTACACTAATGTTTGGATTCCGAAAATATCTTCGATGTAACACGAAAAATGAAAATTGTAGTATGAAAAGCAGAAAATTCGTAGACAATATTTGTACACGCCTGAAAATAAAAATGGTCACGTATACCTAACTAAAATTAATAATATTACAATTTACACAGTCATATAATAAAATTATTTTTGTAATTAAAATATAGTAAAATATCGCAATGACAATGGTTGTATTTCTGGCGAATGCTTCAGATCGCTATATATAATATGTATTCATTCGTTTTTTAACTAAACAATTATTTCAAAGTTAACAGAATCTATAAATTTCTGAATATAAGTTTTTTTTTTATTTGGAAACTAAACAAATAAATCTGTATGCTCTTATTATGCCAAACTATTAAAATTAAAAATAACGTAGGGCATCTCAAGACAATATTTTATACAAAATGCTCGAAGAATTTTTAATAGATGAATGTTTTAAAGAAAGCTATGTATCGAATCATATATATGTGATCTTACATATAGTAAACTAATTGCACGTCTAGCACAATTTCACACTTCAAGTATTTATACATTTTACAGCGTTTCTAGATTTGTATCTCACGAGAACCATTTATGAGGAACAAGTCATGGGCTTGCCTGTTTTAATTGCCACTATTAAAAGGAACAATATTCACAATAACCGCTTCTATATAATCATAATTCTTGTCATTTTGACTTACATCGTAAACTATACAAGACCCAAACCAAAAGCACCGCTTAATGATTTGTGTTTGGGATGACATTTTAACTGCCTAAATCACTTTACAATCGGCTGTCGTCTGCAGGTAATAAAAAATAAAACCCTCAGACACTGTGTCCAAGCTAGCATTAATAGCCAGTACCGGGTCAGTAACAATAATTCTTTTTGGTCAGACACTGCAGTATAGACTGACACGAGGATGTTTGATCTATAAAGAAGATATCTTGAGAGATCGAACGAGAACACCATGTCATTCAAGACATCTCACAGCCGTATTGTATTTGACCAACATCTACGACCATATATTAATAAAACTGAGAAAGACGTCTGCTAGAGCAAGGACTGTCTTTGGTATTATACCTAACGTGTCTACAATATCTGGAATGGATATCAAAAACAATACAAAACCATATTTTAACACTATTGACAGGTATTGTTCATCGATTTTGGAATGTACCAAATGTTTCTAGTAATTGTCTGATCTTCCGAGAGAATTTGATCAAAATTAATGAATTGTTACTTTTTGGGGAACTAGTTTAGGTAAATAGAAACTTCGAACATTTTGAGTAAATTCGCGTTAGGGAATACATTTCAAGTTACTGTCTAAGTTGAAGCTCATAATATTTTGTCTTGGTACTCACATTTACTTGTATAATATAAAATTACAGTACAGCGATATAAATAGATAGGTACACAATTTGTTCAAGTCAATGGGAGGATTTCATTCAAAAATGTATTTCAAAAGAAATGTAGCCACCATTTTGTTTTAGAAAATTATCAAAATACCGAAGAGGTTCTCTTTTCACCTCATAGTCGCATAGTCGGAGTCGCATAGATACAGCTTTAACCAATAACTTAGTATACAAGATTTACTATAAATTTTGAGGGATGGAAGTTTAGTTCAAAAACAAACCCTTTTATCATTATTTCGTGTAGGTTATTGTTAGAAAAATATTTGAACAACTGTATCAAAACTATTCTTAAGAGTTTCATGATATGCAGTTTTCCAAAATGTTAGAAAATGTTGAAAACTCCATCCCACCTCTATTTTGAAAAGAACAGTGGTGTTAGAAGTATTTTTGTAAAATGTTGTCCAAATGTTATGACAAATATGTTTTAGGCTACATTTATTCGGTGTCCATTAATACTGTATGATTGGAGCTGTCACCTCCTTTCACTGATTTCTCTAACCACCAATAGTTAACCTCTTCCCGCCATGGTCTTTACTACTGGTGAGATGATTAGTTCAGTATATTGAGTATATTATTAAGGTTGAAGCGGTGGAGAATTGCAGTAAACACAGATACAAAGCAAGCCATCCAATTCTCTACAACACTTAGATTAACCAAAGTTCAACTAACCCTCAACATATCCCCCATAGCATGGACTCGTCATGTCAGATATCTTGGAATCAAGCTAGACTCTAAATTAAAACTGTCCCGTCACGTCGAGCAAACACTGTCAAGGGCTAAATCTGACCGTGGCAGACTCCGTCATAAACGCCAAGAGCCCTCTAGCACTTCGTATCAGGTTATCCATGTACAAAACCTACATCAGACCAGTACTCATGTAAACATCCCCAGGTTAGTATCCCTTCTGTCTGTTGCTTGGAAGAAAAGGTTGGATTCCTTCCAAACTAAAACTCTCCGTTAGATCACCAATTAACTCCCCATGGTACGTATCGAACGCAACCATCACTCAAGAGCGCAAAATCTCCACACTCGAGGACTTCATCCTAAAGCTAACCAACACACTCAGGCCCAAGGTTCTCACCACACACACATACAACTAATCCTGTACCTCCACAAAACAAAAGAAAACGACCCTTATGTCTGGTTTACGTACCAACATAAGCACTTTAAAATCCAAGCTCATTCTTAAACACTACACATTTTCTATAATCAATCCCGGTGTATAACGTATGTTCACCATCTTGTACCCACACAAAATTTATTCCAAATTAGGTCAATAAAATGTTTCTATAAAGTCACTCTTTAGTTTCAGATATGCAGCCATTGTATTTTACAGATGTCAACCAATATCACCCCTCAGGTCTTGTCAATTTACTAGTTGAGGTTAGTAAAACAATTGGCTACGTAAAACTGTTAGTGATCGAATCTGCACTTTTCTGGATTATTTAAAAGGAGGATTTATATTTATTGTGTAAAAGTTTTTAACTATCTCTTCATATCAAAAATCATTAAGGTAAGTCGTCACCAAGAACCTGATTTCGCAAGTTTAATGTAATTTTATAACGGAAATGCAAAATATAACTACCGTTAATAACCAAGCTAGTTATGTCTATTTATAACCATGCATTGATGTAACTCTTTTGTAAACCTCATGGTAGCGCATGACTACAGCTTACAAAATACAACTCGATATACGCGAAAAGTAGAACATAACCTTTCCGATCTTTCTCTCAGTCCGAGCTAATTTAGGTAGTTTTAAACACGTGTTAATACATTGGATTACCGGCCTCTAAAAATAGCCGATCGTGCATTACCTAACCCAGGCGTGATGCACCGCTTAACCGTTTTATAGTAATTACTGTGAACAAGTAATTTACAAGAAAGAGTGAAACTGTTATTGGATACATCAATCATAAGACGAAGAGAGAAGACGAGTACGGTGTATCACGTCGTGCATAACACATGACTTGCGATTCCCATGACATTTATGTAGATGTACGAGACTGTATTTCAAAACTAGAAAGTTTCTACACGTTGTTACGCTCGCAGAAGCGTGCGTTGTTCAAAAAATATTTTGCACAATGTCAAATTACTTTATAAACGAGTATTTGCTGGTTTCTTTACGCTCTAAAATTTGCTTAATGTAGTAGGCTACTTCTTGTATTATTTGTTTGTGTTAACAAAAGAGTATGTAAATATAAGTCATGCGATGCTTATTTGCTTAAATATTCTTGTAACTTTGGTAACATATACATTATTGAGTTTAAATTTGCCATACATACCTTAATTCCTTGTACTGCTCGCAGTCCTGTTTTGATCACTCTCTATACGGTGACGTACGTTTCGCCTATTTTTTTAGGCATTTCAAACCGTTTATAAAAAATCTTTAAAATGATTTGCAGCATTTGTTTAGTGCGCGTCAAAAAAACTATAAATTATACATAAACACTTCACAAACATTAACACAGAAACCCAAACACACGTAATGGGGCATGAATATGCCGATGTAGTTTATTTTAAAATAGCACCTCGCACACGTGCACACTGGCCCGTCCTGTGTGCCTGAAAAAATAGGCGAAACGTACGTCACCGTATAGAGAGTGATAAAAACAGGACTGCGAGCAGTACAAGGAATTAATTAAGGTATTTATGTAACTATATCCAGTCCAGTAAGGCAAAAAAACAAAAATAAATCATTTTAAATTTGACTTACATAATTTGTATGTAACGTTTTACAAGAATACAAATTAACAACAAAATGGCCGTTTAGAGTTAATTTTAAATAACAAAAAAAACTCTTAACTTTATAAAAAATGTACAAATACAAAATATTTAAAAACATAAATAAATAAAAGACACTGTTGTTTTATTATGATCAACCCATCAACCTTGTTTTTACGCCATCAACCTTGCATTTGTAAAGCTAGGCAGTAGTTAACAACCTATATATAACAACTGGAAATATAATGCAACCTATAACTGTAAGTTAGGTCTTGTTCAGGTTTTGTTGTTTTTAGGTTGGTATTGTGGGTTAGGGTGTGTATATTATAATTATTTATCCAAATATTCATTAGATAAAAAGTGCATTCGTAAAGTTAAAGTTTCTTATATTTCGAATTGTAGCATGACAACTTTGTATCGATATGTACCACGATGTTGCGACACAACCTAGATTGACACAGAATCGAGTGTCGGGATAACCAGATCTGCCCACAGGAACACCGTCTACACACGTTGTAAATAACATATTGTAGGATGTACTTTATTGCACTAGCAGTTACTATAACGCCTTTATCTACATATAAAACTCATTTTCTTTATCACAATAAAACACTATTCTTAAGTAATCAAAGTCATAGAAACGGAAGAATTTAATTGTTTTCGCTTCCTTTTAAAAGACCTTACTCTAAAAAACATAAATTATATAAGTAAATAAGCTATTGGTAATAAAATAGTAATATTCTCCTTCTGTTGAGTGAAACTTGAGAATAATAAATGCACGCAATGAGTTGTGTTAAAACAATAACCCAGAAAATTACGAGTTACACTCGCACGCCAAGTGTTCGGTACCACCAACCATCTCGCTGTAGTTTGAGGATACCTTAAACAGCAAGGGTTTTTATAAATTGTTCCTGCAGGACTTTTGGAAATAGAGGCAGAATTAGTAACATTTTTTTAATATCACCCAGGCGTTTCCTCCTGGGTTAATAAAGTAGGTAAAATGAAACATTTCGTTTGATCTTAAATTAGCATATAAATGTGTAGTATTTTTTGTATGAAAACATTAAAGAATGACATGCTAATGGGTGTAAATAAGAAATGTTTTAATTTATATTTTTACGGTTTTTTATGACCCGGTGCGTAAAAGACAGTGAGCGCCATCTCACGTATTTTTTTAACGCGCCCTCTCTAGTGTTGAATAAAGCCCTTTCAATCGATACCCAAGACGACAGTAGGCCTATCATATAAAATCATATATATTTTGAGGGACACCAAACTTTGGCTCCCAACATTGTGACAATTATACAAACGAGTGATCCTGTAATGACTTACAAGAGAATCCTAAATAATTAGGATACAAATTCAAAATTAAACTAACTACTCTCAAGTAACATTATTTCTGGTTCCTTATTTGGTAATCTTGCCCTGATTTTAAAATAAATCCTTTTCTGATAAAACTGCTGTAGTACACTTGCTTACAATTTTATGCGGTTATCAATCATGTTAAGTACTGAATTATAATTTGTTTTCGATCTAAACAAGGTCATCGCGGCAAAACTTCCTCTTACAGCTTAATTTAATAACGATGAACATAAAAAGCAGAACAACTCAATAGCTAGTTCTGCGCATACTTTTAACCATGAATGGATGTATGTTTTTAAATAAAAACAAGGATTATGTTTTTAACATAAAAAAAATCTCTATATAAACTAAAGGTTTACAAAAAATAATATTATACTACTTGTAGGCCTACACGAGTTTTTAAGGTTGTATTTGCTGTCGTTGATTCTACACAGATAGACTCATGTCTGTGGAAGGTGAAACTTGAATTATGTAGAATTGTTGACATTTGATTTTGACTTGTTTACCTAGAAATTAATTAATTCATACCGTACACATAAAGTTACTCTTGAAATAAAAAAGTAAATTTCTGTAACTTTAGAAACATATTTTTTTACGATAAAAGTTTAATTCCTTTCATTCATAATATATCGACTGTCGAATTATAACTTGCAGCTGAAAATTGTAAGAAAATATGTTAAAATTTCTATTTAATATGGATATTTTAAATCTCTCCCAATTTTTCATCTTCATTCAAAGTCCAGATTACAGTCTTGGCAGAGGTGTTAGGGATGGGGGAGGGGGTGTTACGTTTAAATTTCTCGGTGTTTGAATAGGAAATGTTTTGGGGAAATCTTTAAATTTTAAAGTATTTAAAGACAAGAAAAAATCAGCTATTTCATCTCCTGAAAAATGAATAAGGGTGTGATATAAAACAGTCTCATAACTAAGCATTTTTATAATTTTCACGAACGTGATTTAAGCTAAGCGCCACTCTTTGGCCTTTCCTCAAACAGTTTAGTTAACATGTTTTTTGTTGAAGTATTTAAATACTTGTTTTGCTTTCGTTTATTGCTTCGTGTTGCTTGCATACGTTTAATTTTCGAAATATATAAATAAATGTATAGAGATTGTTTTGTAGCACATCAAATAAAATGTCTACAAGTTTAGAAATAGAATTAAAATTCAGTAACTACTAAATCAAAATTGTTATATTTCGTAAACAAACAATTCACTTTGACAATCAGCACGATCAGAAGTTTTCATCTTGTTTTTATTTGAAACTATTTCATGTGCGATTATTTGTTTGCTCAAGCATAAGGTAATTTCTGCGAATACATTGGAAAGGACTGGGTTTTCTTCCGTAGGTCCTTTGCCACCCTCGTGTACCATCTTGTTATGTCACACTGTATTTAAAGTTTAAGTTTTGTATTCTTTGTCTATTTTATCACAAACTGCGTTTATTTTTTAAATGTGTCCATTTCTTTTACAAGTCCCTTACTGCACTTTTGTAAATGTTTAATTTTTATTTAGACCGATGAATATGGTAAGCAGTGAAGTAGTTAGATCAGCAATCAGAAGTCAAACTTTACGTCAAAGCAGACATACTGTACTTATAATTACAACGCGAATATATTTTAACACAAATTTAATCGAATCACATTTCTCTTTGTACACACCCAACTATAATAAAAACTTGAAACATTTTATCTTGTTCAATCTTTACGATTCTTTATTATTGCACTGGTAACGCAAATGGTTCTCGAATTAAGGTGAACTAGTTTTTGTCAAAATTGGCAGTACAAGAATAACAACAACAATTGACCTTAATTTGCTTTAGACAAATTACCATTCTATTCCTTATTAAGACGTTTGTAATCTGACACAGCATAACCTGATGTAACGATAAATTACTTCAATTTGGCTTCGAGCATTCTTATTCTTGACTATGTAGTCGACCAGTGATTCCATAGTGTTGGGGTTATGAAGTGGGCATATTTATGCCATTGCGTTGAGACTGTGAAGTCTAGTGACACCGACTTCATTATGTTTATACTATGATGTGTAGTCAGTACAATGTATGTCTGTAAACGGATTTTGAAATTTTTCTCATAGATTATAATAAAGAAATAATATTGAGAAATATTATAATCTGCAATTTATAAAGCAATCAAAAACAGTCCGTTTAAAATTTAATTATAATTATGTTTTAGTTTGTTCAATACGTCTTTATTATAATTATTTCAGAAAGAAAGCCAATCCTAACTTATTGCTGTAGTATTTGTATGAAAAAATTATTTTATTAATATCAAACATTTTTAAACATACCTGTAAGACATATTCTTGACTAATTTCCCTACTTGTTGAATCAGCGCCTAGTATTATGTAACTAATAAAATCATTCCAGAACAACAAAATATTTCTTATACTGTCACAAAAAAAAAAGAAAACCTTTATCGAAGAGATTCCAAAATGTTAATATGTTTAATGTGACTAGCAATGTTCGGATTTAAATATACTCTTGTACAAAACAAATCAATTTAGAACTCACTAGAAAAGGGGGAAACATGTCCTTAAAAAATGAAGAAAATTTTAAACATTTTACTGCAGCTGCTAACACAAAATATGAAAATGGAAACCATTTGGAGTTTTTTCCATTAGAAAAACTTACAGAAATATTTCCCTAGTATGTCGAATTTTCCCGATATAATTTCTGATTTATGTAACACAAACATTTATCACTTTCAACTTTGAACAATGTATGTATTTATAAAAAAAAATATAAAATCTATCAAGTGTAAAAGAAACATAGCTTCATTACACCAAAATGCGCTAATTTTAAAAGCGTTAAAATTACAATATTGTGTTGTAATTCCGATATCAACACTATACGATTAATTACTAAATTACTAATGATAGAGTTCATTAAACTTACATCGAATAATACACCTCAAGCTACAATATGAGTATCTGCCAATTAAATTGTATTCTTTGGGACGTCTATTGTTAAATCTTCTTCCAAAGGTTGCGCTACTAGAGACCCTTTCATGTTCAATATTGTTTATGGAATAGCTACAAGCAGTCGGTATTCAAACCCACCTGTTTTCAAAAATTTTCTTTTTAATAAAATTGTCAAACAATAAGTTTACACTCGGAATAAAATGTTTAAATTCATTTCCAAACCGTCAACAAATCACCTATTCGAACCACGCTAATTTGATGATATCCGCAGTTCTGAGCTAGACGGTCACATTGTGAAAAATTAGAATTTAGTATATTATTGTGAAAGAAAATTATACACCTTCCTAACTATTTAAACTACATTATATTGTTTAGATACCTTGCTATTTATTTAAAAAAATGTTTTATTAATTACATTAACACAATACGAATCTCTATAAAATCCTCCTCTGTTCTTTCCTACGTACAGTGTATTACGGCAAACTGCTTGTAGTACCTGCAACCGAGATTCCGTTATATACCAAGTACAGGAGCCTGCGTTGGCTTTTGTGCAGCAGAAAAGGTCAGTCTAGTTGTTTATTTTAAAGTGTGCTATAAAACTACTCATAACTTGTTACATATCACAGGAAGTTATTTTTTATTTTATCTTATGAAGACGTAATGAAATAGGCGACTAAAGGAATAAAAGTGATAAAAAAAATAGAATGCTTTACACATGTCATATTAATTTTAAGTAAAGTTTAGACAGAAATAAATTCAAAATAAGCGTATACCATAAAATATTATTCGTTAACCAACAGTAGACTGGGATATGGTTTAACATTTGCGAGGACGTATTAAAAAAGTATTATCAGTATAAGGTAATGCCATTATGCCAGAGTTTGCTTTTGTTTACCAAATATAATACTTTTAAAGTCTGAATTTACAAGGGTTTTTAAATGTTTTATAAGGTAGTTGGATCAAACCCGGTATACAAAACCATCATAGAAGGGCCTAAGATATCGTACTTCTTTTCCAGTTCCAAAACCAAACTCATCTGCCTTTATTCAATTGTATAATTTTGTTTCAATTAAATTCCATGTTGTATTAGGTGATGAACAGAACTAAATATTTTTCAAAGCTTAAGACCTATTTTTGAATATAAATAACTTAGTACACATAAGCAAGCTGGCTTCCCGCGCAAAACAGCCGACCGGTTTTGTTTGAAGTATTCCTGGTTTAAGGTTATGCTACTATATTGACTAGTGGCAGTGTTGTTTTGTATTAAGTTAGCTCCGTATTTACAAGTTTTGCGTACGCTTCTTTATACATTCATAAACATAAATACATTCTTATTATTTTATAGTGATGGAACTAACTCTCATAACTCTCATTTTGTCGATACTGAATTATTAATATCTCTAGTGGTGCAAGTTACACCACAGTTTTTCTAGGCAGTGTTCTATTTTTGACAATATGAAATTAAACGTTTCCAGAGTCATTTCCATGTATTTCTGAAAACGGTCTCTATCTTTTTTAATTGAGGAAAGAGATGATGATACTCGCCGTACAATTTTCTCCTCTTATTTATTTCATTAATACTGTCGTTTTTAGAACATAACACCTTTGTATATAGGTTTTCTATAAGAAAATCATCCTCGCTGCTGCTACTGGAACTCATCTTCACTTATAAAAAAGTCGGGGAGATATAACCGTGTTACCATGTTTTCACTACCAGCCTGAACCAGTCACCTGCGACCAGCGCCATTCTGCCACCTGCAACCAACGACCTGCGACCAGGGTCCACTGTACGCTTACACTTATACGACTATTTCCAAGTGCAACGAATATAAACAGAAGTCAATACTTTTTAAATTATTATTTTTAATCAATTTATTGTCTCAAATAGTTATCCATTACATATAATAATTGTTTTCCCTGCCTGCTCGTTAAAAGATAAATCAAGGCATTTTATTTATTTAAAAACGAAATGAAACTTTGTTTTAGATTTCCTTAAGTAAAAATGTTTTTTTTTTTTTTTTTAATTTTTTTTTAATATTTACATTTATTTAAATGTTAAAGTACATATAATTGTTTTTTATATAATTGTTGTGTGTATTTTGTAAACATTATTGTTTATATATATTTTTTTAATGTTGCACATATGGGAAAAATGAATTAAAAAATATATATATAAAAATCGTCTAGCCAACCTCCCAATAAACCTCTCTTCAAAAATCGACTGTTTATTAATTTAAGTATTTTTAAATACTTAAACTTAATGCCAGAATTTATAATCATGTAACTTTATAAAATCATAAATGTACAAAGAACTGTACTTCACAACTGTGAGCAAAACAAATAAATTGTTTAATTAGATTGTAAAGCGATTTAACAAAAGTACGCAGAGGTAGTAGGACCTACAATCAGGAAACAATCGTTGTTGCCCAATACTCGGTTCAAGCGTAATTTGCCAAAAAAAGGTTCAAACAATATGAATGGATAATGGTACAATTAGCATAGTTTAACAACCACCCAACCCCGTATCCGCCGCGTTGAGCAATCGTTCCGACACTACGCATGTTCACAATAGACGCATGCGCACGCTCGATCCGTTCTAATCGTTAAACCGACAATCACCATCGTTAACGCCGATGTTTATTGGGTGTTAGAATCAGTTGATGGAGAATTAACGCCTTTCAAATCACACTGCATTCCAATTCCGATCACAATTAAATTGTTGTACGCAATAAGTCAAGGCATTGCAACGGTGAGCCAAGACAAGTAAAGTTTGTAAAGGCGATTTGTATTTTTATGGGTCGTTGCAAGCAGTAGTACATTTAATCGTTTTAAAAGTAATATCGTTCTGCTGCAAAAACTATGTAAATTGCTCCAAAAAGATACGTACCGCAGTCATTTTTACATTAAAATAATAACTTATGTTTAGCCAAATCCTAACCCATAACCAACAAACAAATTACATTTTAACTTTTTCTAACAACACACATATTTAGCACGAAAACAGAGAATCGATATCTCTGAGCCATCAATCTTCAGAAATCCGCGATGATATTAGTGTTTGACGTAAGACCATCATGGTACTTACTTAGCTTCGAGACACAGCCTAGCTCTAACCTAAAGGGGCCCAGACACGATCAGTTTAACTGCACAGTTTATCCCGTGTGACGTCATGTCTGATTGATAAACTGAGGAAACTGCGCAGTTCAGGCAGATTTGTACGCAGACTTTTGGTCTGCGCGAAAGACTCTACATTGTACTGCGCAGTTAGCTCAGTTTATCCAACACACCACACAGTTCATACAACTGTGCAGTTTTGTTTGCACAAATTAATAAACTGCGCGGTTAAACTGAAAAAAACTCCCGCGTGTACAGTATGATTTTAATAAAAAGGTCTGACTCAAGCCGCAAAATCGTTGAAACATGCATTGGTAATAACGTGTTTCGGATTGTATTTATAAATTAATAATCTGGGAAATTACTTTAAGTTATAAAGAAGGCTTTGTACGTGTTAGCTTAAAATATGGAAATTATCGCTTAAAACTCTAAAAAAATGCATTCAAAATAATCGATTTTTACTCAGTTGAACCGTTGATTGAAATGAGTTGCCGTCGATTTCTTTTAATTATGAGATATAAGACAAAAGCACATAGCATTTAAGAACAACTTAAGATGTTCCAAAACTTTTTAGGTTGAAAAACGGCGTCCGAAACACGAAGTGCATATTTTTGTTGTTTTACGCAAGGTATAGAATACCCTTAATAATGATCCAACACCAACAACCGTAGGCCCAGTTTTTATATAATTTCATGGAAAAATAAATTGCAGAGCGTTTATTTCATGTCATAAGGTTAAATAGTGTAGGCCTATCCGTACTGAATGTAGGCCTACTTAGTGAAATAACCGAAAAAAGTAAGGAAAACGTTTTAAACCAAAATATTAGATTTCAACGATCTTCGAATATCAAAACCAAATTTTATGATTTCTTTTTAATAAAGGTGTAAAAATTTAAATAATAATAAATGTCCATCGTAAATAATTAAGTTTAGTATATAACAGGAGTTATAATAACGGTAAAACAGATCCTGCGTGGCTCCTAAATAAAAATAATATACATTATTTCAAATAATGAAATTTGGTTAGATCAGGGCATAAAATTGGATACAAATAAGATTTCCTCAATGAAAATAGAAAGTTTAAGCCTATATAACGTTTTATTTGCAAGAACATAGGCAAAACAAAACCTGAACACAAAAACTCACAACAAATACGTTTACTAACATCAAACACGTTTCAACGACAATATCGCCATCCTCAGTGATGCACGGGCTACAGTAACCAAACTATAACGTTATAGCTATAGCTAAACTAGAGTTATAGTTTGGTTATTGTAGCCCGCGTGCATTGCTGAGTATGGCGACATTGTCGTTGAAACGCGTTTGAAGTTAGTAAACGTATTTGTTGTGAGATTTTGTGTTTAGGTTTAATTGTTTCTAGTTACTTTCTCACAAGTCAAGCTCAATAGTTATTTATAGACAAAACAGGAGATGATTTAAGTATTATGATATAATGTACATAAAGTCATTACGAATAAAGACTTAGTTTCAAAAGTTTTCAAGCTCCAAATTTAAACATTTGAAAATAGTATAAATTTATAAAAAGTCATTAAAATTTTGCTAAAAATTGGAACAAATTAGGACTACTACAACAAATTGTTTGCTACTATTCTCTTAAATTTATAAATCACATAGTACACTACGGAATAATTTAATTGCAAAATTTAAATAACTGTCGTCTCATAATGCCATTATCGATTTACTATAGCTATTTAACCAAATTAAAGGAAGTGGAAGCTAATTGAAGCATAAAGTGTCTTGCAGCTATTGCAACAATCAAATTTTCTTATGATAAAAATATAGACAAACTGAGAAGCTGCATAAAATCAGTAAAAAGTTTACTTGTATTTTTCTTACTAGTAGAGAAAGTGTTTAAACCAGTACAAACAGTGTTTCAATAATTTGTGAACGTTTTAATTTCTCTACTTGAATAATTTCTTGGGAACCCGCTTTCGCCGGAAGTAGGTAGGTACAGCTGATTATAAAGTATATTTATTACAAGTTTTGACGATGAGAGGTAAGTGTGTCGACGCACGTTGTTCGGCCAAATAGCTGTACCTCGACTTGTGGAATGCTTCGCCAATTAGACATGTCCGTATGGCATACTGCCCTCGACAGCACAACTAACCTATCGGAGTCCAGTCAATGGAAATAAATTGTCGCATATTTTCATATTTCAGTCGGTAACATCCACTAAATACTCATATTAATAGTATAGTACAATATACATGTTAAATATATGCATTCAACTTAAGATAAAAAAAACACACGTTAAGTAAAATGCAAAACATCACTGATTTTTATAAAAACAATATTAGCTGTTCAAAATTATTGCACAAAATTCTTCAATCTATCTCATAATAACTTTAACATAGCTAAGAAGCAATTACGATAAATTGTTTATACTTCATTAAAAACTGTCGCTAGAAATGTGTATCTTGTTCAAACACTCTATTAAACTAGTTGTAAGCTTATAATATAATTAAATAAATGTGTATCTTGTTCAAACACTCTATTAAACTAGTTGTAAGCTTATATAATTAACCCCTTGTGTCCCTTCTAAGTTCATACCCCTTTCCAGAACTATATAATGGTACGCTTATCATGTAAGACAAGTAACAATTATTAGGAACCATTACCCAGATCTAGTTTTTTTATTTACAAAAATTAAGATTTCCGTGTTTTTAACGAAACGGGAGTAATGTAAATTTATCTAACAACAAGTTCTGGTTTTCTTTTGAGTTTCATAAAACATATCATACAAACTATAAATCGCTAACTATTTAGTAATTTCATAAAACTATCGTTAACTATTATAAACTACAAATAAAGTTATTATGAAAATATAGGCCTACAATAAATAAAGTGCTTATGAGACACTTGTTAAACATTTTATAAAAATGCTTATGATTAAGTTGAATTCAATAGCTTATGCCAATTCTAAATTTTTAAGACAAAAAAAATCCAAGTTGGAATATTTGGAAACAACGCTTTTATGACTTAGCCTATATTTATACAAAATTGCTTCTTTACTATCACTTTAAAAAATGCTCTCAGACTGAACTATGCGAAACACCCGAAACTTGTTTATATATAAAGAAGTTCCATACCATTTTAGTTCCTGTTTTAGTTGACTTACTTCTGTGTTGTTTCCGATATTTTTTGTATTGCAACTGTAATCAGGCTGTTTAAAATATGGTCGTTCCTATAAAGGTTGAACATAAAACTAATAAAATATTTCTTTTTTGTTTGAAACAAACCCAACTTTTACAAGTATTCGCTACGATTAAGTCGGCAGGAGAATGTGTCTTTAGTCTATAACAGAGTGAAAGGCTTTGCGAATGGGTCACTGACCCCAGGAGACAAAAGTAATTATCATATTTTAATAATAATAACCTGCGTTCACTATGGATTTACAGTTTGCTAATGTGTTACTATTAATAATACAAACTGGGAAATTCTTGGTTTGTATATATTATAGGCTACACATGTGTACGAAATTAACTGCCTGAACGGTTATGGCAGTAGTAAATAGATATTTCTCTTTTTATGTTTGTTTTGTGGATCTTGCTTGCACTGACCGATTTGTAATAATCTTGTAATGATTTATAAATCGTATCTTTTAAATATGATATTTCCGCGTTGAAAAAATACAAATGATTAGCATTCTATTTCTTAATACACTTCATCAAATAATATATTTTTCACTATGAATTAGTCTTCGGATCACTGATTTTGATATACAGTATTAAGTTTATAAATATAATCCAACTAATGATCCACTTTTCGGTATTTATACCACCGCTGTTTCGAATGACTCAAACATCCATCCTCAGGTGTCACTCTCGCGAGGTCGTCAGAATATTAAAGTTATTACAACACATAACATACTACACACAAACATGAAAATTCGTCACCGCAATTCGCCTGGCACCGGCGCGTGGTTCTAGACGGTGGATAAAGAAGGTAGGCCTATTTATAAACTTAATATTGAATATTAAATAATATATCTCTACAGTTTCTTTTTTTTATAATAAAACACAATCTATATATATATAAAAGCAAAATACCACTCACTCACTCATCACGATTTCTCAAAAACTAACGAACGGATTGAAATGAAATTTGGTATGTAGCTTCCTCTAGGGCCATAGGCGCTCACTAAGAAAGGGTTTGAAAAAATTCAAAATTTTAGGGGGGTTTGGGGGGATTAAAGTTATTAAAAAACGATTTCTTCAAAACTACCAAACGGATTGGAATAAAATTTGGTATGTAGCTTCCTCTAGGGCAATAGGTGCTCACTAAAAAAGGATTTTAAAAAATTGGAAATTTTAGGGTGGTTTGGGGGGTAAAAATTACTAAATCACGATTTCTCCAAAATTACCGAACAGATTGGTATGCAATTTGGTATATAGCTTCCTCTAGGGCCATAGGCGCTCGCTAAGAAAGGGTTTTTAAAAAAATCGAAATTTTAGGAGGTTTTTGGGGGGGAACATAGTTATTAAATCACGATTTCTTCAAAACTACCGAAAGGATTGGAATGAAATTTGGTATGTAGCTTCCTCTAGGGCCATAGGTGCTCACTAAGAAAGGGTATGAAAAATTTCGAAATTTTAGGAGGGGTTTGGGGCGGATCAAACTTACTAAAGTCATAATTTCAGATCTTTTGTTATTAAGACAGTAGATCTTTTATTATTTAAGATCTATATATATAAAAGCCAAATACCACTCACTGACTGAACACTTAAAAAGAATACAATTATGTTAAAAAGACTGAAAATACCAACCACCACGGGCAACGCCGTACGGGTCAGCCAGTATTAGCTTACTTATATAAAACAACTTAACTTTAATACATCTTTATAACAACAAGGCCACATATTGTAAATTGAGAAAGTTTTAAATGTATACAAAAACCTTTAACGTGACACTAAAAGCCTCTCTAGAGTTCACTAAAATTCTTGCAAAAATGTAGCAACACAAAGTACAATATTAAAAAAAAAATGAAAGCACCTTTATTCTGCAGGCAAAAATTTAATTTGATATTACAGAAAAAATAAGAGATGGATAGAAAATGTAATCTGGAAGACATACCTTCATAGGATCTTGTTTTGCATTTCTGCATGTTTAATCCTACCCTGAATTTCTAAGACATTTTTAATACACCCTATATATTTATTTATAATTCAAACATATTACGGAAATAACTATGGATTAGGACAGAGGTAATTGGATATAAGTTGGGGGTGGTGGGTAAAAATGTTGCCCACATTTTTTCTATTTTTTAACAGGAGTTTTTAATATTAGCGGAATAAAAAGAGGCATAAAATATTCTCTGAAAAGTCGTCTTCATGGTAATGAAAATTTCATCAAAATCGGTTCAGCCATTCCGGAAATTAGTCCGGACAAGCAGACAGACAACAAATTTATGAATGTGTGTTTAGGTTTTGGTAATGTGTGATTAACCATATAAGCTTAGTAAAACGTTTATATTTTTATATCACAGACACATCAAAATTGTATGTACATGTTTAGATAGATAAATTCAAAACGCAAAAAAAAATCTATATAAAATCATGACAAGGAAGTGGAATTAGGAACTCCAAGTTGTAGCCTGATTCTAGAAGACAAGCAGGTTACTAAAATTAAATAGTTTCAAAATAATTTATAGAAGATACAATTTCATTCGGAGAGAGAGTTTATAAAAACAAAGATGAAACAAATACTATTTATTTAAGCACAAGAACAAAACTAAACTACACGTCGTGCCTAAAGAAAAATACAAGGAAGCTGTTTTTGATAAATTTTTTGAACTGCTTAAACACTACTTTACAGTATAATTCAGAAGCTATAGTAAAAGCCTTTGATTAATTATCTCAACCCTCTTTTTTTTTAAAGATACAAAATCAAGAAATTTAAAATATGCTCTAATATCCAACTTTGATTTTTTCAAATGAGTCGTAGAGTACAATTTATTAAAGTTAGGCTATATATTTTAGTAGGTGAATACTTTACGTTATTTGAGGTTATATGTTTCTGTAAATTTCAGCAAAGAAATCGATTTTGCGTTGTAGGGTTTTGAATGTGACATCAAATACTATAGAGTTGTTTACAATTTTCAACTCGATTCCCATCTTAAGCTAGATTTCACACAATATTTCGAATTTTGTGTTACATTTTAAATTATGTTAAATATGAAATATAATTATGTTCGTTAAAAAGCCTTATCAGTATAATTAAATGGCATAATATTTCATACAGTTCTTATATATATTTTTTTCTCTAACATTTACAATTTATTGGATACTTTTTATTTAACAATCCATAATGTTATTGATTACACTCATTGTGTTAACCATTTATTACACAAACAGGTGAAACAATAAAGAATTTAGTACAGAACTCTTAAAACAGGTTTAAACCTTACACCAAAGGGACTCTACTCCGTGGTTTGTTCTCAGTAATTGAGATATCACTCTTCCTGACTCACCAACCTGTATTCAAGACTAACCACGAAGCCTGTCAGTAAAACTTCTAAAACATGTCTGGTTAGGCAACAGAAATATAAAAACCAAAATGTACAGTAGTTAATTTTCGAATGTATACTGCCTTAATAAACCGATTGAAGAGTGCAAATACAGTAACTGCCTCTTGAATCTGTTTTTAATTTTTCCTTGATATTCTAATCTGTATGTAAACAGAAGGTACAATTTTGAGTGTACTTTCTGTTAAAAAAATTCTTAGTGCATAATGAATATTTTTTAACACAATTGATTGATAAAATACTAAATCATTATAATTTGTATTTATTAATCGTTATTATTTAATACCTTTTATTTTATATATTTATTGTATTTACCTTTTCAGTCTGTTTAAATAATCCTATTTGAATCTTAATTAGCTACGGCCGTTTCATCTACACAGAGAGTCAGGCTTCGCGCTCGTCAAGAATACAAAACTTCACACATTAAAAACACAATCACAAAACACAATACACATTTAAAAAATAAAAAAAATATAAAAGTCTTTGATTTCACTATATATGAGTTATAATAAATATAAGTTATGAGTCCGTATGCATCCTACTAGTTTGTCTTTATTCAGTTGACTTTTATTTGATTTAGATTGATCGATCAATAAGCCAGTATGTGTTAGCTTGTGTAACATATTTTCACGTTTTATTGTATTTATGTCACAAGGTAAAGCAAACAATGTCTTTTAAAAACTGGTATCGTAATGTTACCCAATACGTTAATCAATACTGCATTTATGTTGAAATTATTTAAAATTTAAACTTACCTTTAATACTAGTTTTTATCGACTTCTTATAAGCCAGTCAGATTTTGAATGTATTACACGATCATTTTAAACTGATATAAAATTATTTAGTTTTCTAGTGTAGTTGCACATGCGATAAATATTAGATTAAAGGTGTAGACTGTCTAGGTAAAGAGGGATTCTTGAAATTTCAGTAAAATCTGTGAGCTTCGTTGCTTACAAGCTATATTCACGTCCGGGATCAGGGAAATATGCGGTTTTATTACGTGATGGAAAAACGAAGTAAGAATAAAAACTTAAATCATTGCATAGTTTCCGCACGGCTTGGCAAAAGCATAATGTTAACGGTAGCGTTGCAGATTCTTGTGTGGACAAGTTAATTATCATTCCATGAAGCTTTGATGACCGCTTCAATCTCGCAGGATGTTTATCCAGGTGGTTTATTTAAAGAGAATTGTTGATATAAAATGTGTTTTATAAAATTACAAATTATTGTCAAAGGTTAACAATTATTAAATAATATACAATAATGGTGGTCTTTTTAAATTTTGTTTATGTATATACTTAGCATTGACAAGATTTCATTCTTTATACATAGTAAGTGCGTGGCGCAGCTATTTGCCGTGACGTTGAATTGTGAATGAATAATACACAGAAATTTAGTGTCCCAAAAAGATCTATTTGGATCACAGAGCCTGTGTTTTGGGTTAACATCTATGTTTTTCCCAATTATTTTATCAATAAGTTTTTCAAACAAACCGTAAATATGTAGCTTACCATTGCATCATCTTCGGTCTTTACAGTGTCATTACGCTTTAGGATACATCTTGTGTAAAATGGATAAGTAGTGCCTGTCTTGTTTCAATCTATCCAATCACTTTAATACGTTTAGCTCATCCATATGGGTAAAATTGCAATACAATACTTAACAAGTAATCGTAACTCAAAGTAAGTTTATCTAACGGTACAGGATTGGGAAGGTTTTATACTTATACACAAATATAAAACTATTTTTTCTTTTAAAAACTATTTTTCATAAATAGATAGGACACAAATTTTGCTTTGTTAATAGAAATAGATTTTTTAAATATTGTTATTCACGTAAAAACTCTTCCCCTACTCCCCCCCCCCCCCCATCTATCAAATTGCCTCTGTCCTAATCGATCATAATTTCCCTGAAAATATCGAACTATACAATAATCTGTTTGCACTTGCTTTACAGCGAGACGCCGCTTAAGTAGGTGAGCGCTTTAGTATGTTAATAAAAATAAAAATATGTTAATCAGTTTTTACCAGTAACGTTAATCTTTTTTTTTTTAAATTTTAGCTATCAATATGTTTTCTTCATCCAAAGTTATTTGAATTATTATTAATATTTTTGTTGTTTAAGAAAGGAAATAATTTGAATTCTATATTGCTACTCGAATGAATTATTTATCAATTTTGTTGTCTTAAAATCTCTAAATTAAATTAATTGTCAGTATAACAAGCATTAAGTTATACAAAAAGTGTAACTACTGGTAAAAGTTATTACCTTGTATTGATCAAGATCGGGGAAAATTGTTTCGGTTTAATTACAGCACATACACTGGTAAACGTAAACTAGTTACTGTAAAACTATTTGTCGATTGTGCAACTCGTCTGATAACTGAATACAACATGCTAAAGAGTAAAGATGATGTTCCGGCATATTCCTGAATTAGGTAGAATCTTGTGGGGCAGATACTAAAGCTTCGGGGTTGGATCTAATGAGTTAAAACTAATATACATAAACACAAAAAGCAATTAAATGGGTTTGAGCCCCATCTGCTGTTAATATAACATAAACTGTGAACACCAAAGCCAATTCAACTAAATGATAGCTTACCTAAGATTACTATTATTCTTAGTAAGCTGCTTCCAATTTCTAGTATGTTTAAACTTTTTGTTTCATATAAAATTTACTTTTTCACTGATACAAAAAGTACGGTTACATATTTTTTAATATAAATGATTTTATAAGAATTAATGGAAGATTATTTATTGAATGTTTTATGTTGGTCGATTGTGCTCAGTCATATTTGTAATTTTCATTCAGCTAAGTCTTTATTTATTTACATAACTATTTTGTATATTAAAGTTATATTGTATTCCTCTACTCACCTAGTTTATGTTAACACACTGCATTTAAACCTGAAACAAAGGAACTCAATTAATTATTGTAGAAGATGTTAATACATAAACCAAATAGACTATAGACAGTACGTTACAGAAATAGTACAATTCAATGCTACATTTGTTTCAACCAGTTCTTAGATTGTTTGTTTGAGTATTTTTATTATGTTAATTTAACAAAATTAATATAGATGTTAATATGGTAATTATGTGTTTTTTTAAATTTTTATTTATTTTTTATTTCCTATACTTACAACCAGCTCAAAAATAGTTACGGTTAAAACACCAACGACATTGACAGCTGAATTAGCCTAAATGCAAAAATACGTATACGCTCAGATAAACCCAACAAGATTATTTTTCTAAACAAAGAAGTAAACAAAATGTAAGTTTTATTACTATATATGGAAGTCAAATCTTGTAAACCTTACTTCAATATCCGTGGGAAGTTTACCTTGTAGCAAAATATCGTTACTTCTTATTTATAAAGATGTGTAGTATAGAAGGACGGCTTGACAACATCTATGTACGTACAATACTAGCAACAATACTACAAAGGCGGGTCGTGAATTATAACGCCAATAACTCACAGATAGACGGAACAGATGTTAATATCAAGCCTCCTTAGTTTTACTTCATGCACACAGATTTGTTAAAATTGTTTGTGGTGTTAATGCACAAAGAAAATCACAGACGGGCAATTGTCTCCTGAATACAGACTAATAATAAACTATGGAAAGAATATGTGGAAGACTATGGAAAGAAACTATGTGACTATGGCGAAGAATAGTAAAATAATAATAAACATTCTAACTGCACAATATCGATGGTACAGTCGGATTTAAACCCGAGCCTTCAAGCTTTGGAGTTAGGTACGCGATTAAGTCAGTTATCTATTACTGAAATAGGAGTTTATTGCAAAATAAATTAAGAAATAGAATGTTAATTTATAAATAATACTGCAAATGCCTTTACGGAAAATTAAAAACCTTTTACTAAAAAGTATTATACAAATAATAATTAGTAAACACAACACTGAATTTCCAGTTGTAGTGATACGTACAAAATTATGTTTAAAACTGTTTGCATATAAAAAAAATCATCAAATTATGTTAGATAAAACTTACTAACCTTACGAGTACATAATATTCTACCTTTATTAAGGACAAATGAAAGTACCGCTTAAGAAATCTATTAACCAATGAAACGCTGTTTATTAATTTATGATCAAACGATATTTAGAGACATTAAAATTTCCAAAAGGCATTTGGCACAACAAAATTTATCTATTCAATGAAGACTAACAAGAAATGAAAACTCTTAAGATGAGCAAATGAGCTATTAAAATAAATACTACAGGCGGTAATAAATTCAAACCAACTCTGTACTAGAATGGTAGAAATATTTACCGCGAGGCCAACAAGTCTTCTCCTTTCTCGCTTTTAACAAATTGTATTACATCAAGACTTCTTTCCAAGTTTTGTGATGTTTGACTGCTATTTTAAAATTTAGATATACAGTATGTAGAACGTGGCCGAATGACAACGCGGATGAATTAATCTTTTCAATGATGCACTATGCGATAAATGTGTTATGAGCTTCAAATATTAAAAAAAAAAAAAAACAGATATTCGAAAACAGGCTGTAATGTATTCTGTGCAGGAAGGTCCAAAGTTCGATTGCACTACAGTTTTATGCAACATGAAATAATTACATCCATATTATTGTACAAGTTATTTATACAATATACAAAATAGTCAAACAAACATTTAAGAAAAGGTTCTGGTATAGCTTGGTTCGTTTTTAATAGTATGGTTTAACATTAATCATATAAAACTCAGTCCTTACATTACAACAAGACCTCTAGATTGAAATAGAAGAAAATCTAATCAGAGCATAAATAATGCGGAATTTACCACATTACAATGTTTTACCCTTGGAAGTCAGCTAAGGAGAAATAATGAACTATAGGAAGATCTACGTCATGCTCTTAGAAGGTAAATCTACTAGGCTATTTTATTCGTTTTTCAATGAATGCTTTATTTACCAAACAAGTATTCTATGAACAACCTACTCCTTGACCACCTTGAAACCTTCCTGCATGTCCATAACGAAACGTACATTAACTATTTAATTACACAAATACAATACTTTCTCTACAGTAGCAATACTGGCAATTTGTTTATGGTAAAAATATCCCTAGCTACTTTGCGGCACGACTCGACTAATTTGAGCTAACCTTGACTATGCACGTTGCTCGCGTACTTATATCCGATTATACCGACAGTAGAGTGTTTAGCTATTGTTAAGAGATATTTAGCACGAGTCGGGAAAAGATACATAAAAGGAGACGACCAGAGCAACTTCTAGTTGTTGTGAGAAGTTATCACTCTACGGAAATATTTGTGTAGTGTTGACTTGTAATCGAACGTATTTGTTGGAAAAACTTAAATAATTGCTTCGTTTCTGTCGATCAAATCTATGTCTGAGTTTATCTATGACTTCTTATGCGATTGAGATGAATTTATCACGCACGAGTTACGCATTACCTTCTGAGTGACGTAGGCTTTATAATACTATTGCAATACTTTTCTAAAGGGATTAATATACGAAATATCGCCTACAACACAGGAAGAAGTTAGCATGTAACTCTTAAAAGATAATATTAGAATGTATATGTGTGGTACGGGGTGGGAGCAAGAATGACACGATTTAAAAATGTATTTTATTAGTAACTAGAGGGCTCCGATTACTGTTCGCTTAGCTCACCAACCGATTGCTCTAATGTGTAAATATAATATCAATCTTAATAAAACAAATAACAACCACATATGCTATGGGCTTTCGTAAGCCAATATGCCCGATATACATCATGTTAAAACCACGAATAATGGTGTTGTGAATATCAATGTATTCAGATATTTAAAAATGATTATTTTTACAATATTATTTCCTTGTATCTTCATTTTCTAGATAGCTATATTAGCTCAGATCCAAAGTACTCACTTCCAGGATGATCGCTAATTTGCCCGTTATTTAGAATAATTTAGGGAGTTCAGTTGGAGTTGACATACCAATGTAACTGTTAACTGACCGACTTCGCTCTACGGTTTCGCTTCATTTGACCAATGTATGCATTCACTGAATTCCTTGCAAACACCTGAACTGTTAACTTACAGTTATACGCCCTAATAATACATTTTGCTTTGTTTGGTACTCTACTCACAAATATGGCATTTAGTTAGGAATGATGTGACGATGTACTTATCCGATAGATTTGTTTTGGGAAAAATCTGTCCTTTTTACAAAAACAAATTCTGTGAAAATTTTATATGACATAATAAGTAAAAATTTCGTAGTATAATTGTTTATTTCCTATAAAATATTACCTTGTTATTGACAAACTACATTGGCCGGCTAATAGAAAACGAAGAGTTTCTGTAGCAATGTCTATGTAACATATTTTTCAATCAATTTTCTTATTTTTACTTCTACAATCAGCTTTCGAAATATTACAGTGCACTTTAGGACATTTTGTATAACACAATATTTCAAGATAGGAAAGACAAAAAGTTTAATCTCTATATATATAAAAATCTCGTGTCACAGTGTTTGTTATCGAACTCCTATGAAACGGCTTCACCGATTTTTATAAAATTTTTATATTTGGTAGGTCTGAGAATAGGTCGTAATCTATTTTTTATACCCCTAGGTGATAAGGGTTGTTAGTAACATCCCCTAAAACAATAAATATTAGTTGTTATACTTTCCTTACAGCTAGAGATCTGAAGTTTTGTACATTAATTTCTTATAAGATAAATATAAAAATAAACCAATTTTACATTTTGTTGTGGTGCTAAGAGGTGAAAATGTGATAGCAACCACTAAAAACAATAAATATTAATTAGTATTCTTTCGTTAAAGCTAGAGAGCTGAAATTTGGAACTCATGAATTAATTTTAAGAAAATATATAAAAACGTAAGCTGTTCAAAACTATCACGATCTATGGATTCGCACAAAGACGTATCTGGGCGATCTGCAACATCCAGCTAAGACTGTGATTTACCAGTCTGTAGTTTTAGCGGTTCAAAAAGAAGACGCTCTTCACTCTGAATTCTTTAATTTTAAATTTATTTAATTTATTCAGTCCAAATACAATGACAAAGACGATTGACGGGCCGCCAGTGAACAATAAATACCAAACTAATTGAACATATTATGTAATAATTCACTTTCGTCCAATAAAATATGAGAGAAAAATATAACAAATTATGATGCAAAACAAATTCCCAATAGCGAAGCACGGGTATTCAGCTAGTAACATATAAAGATCGTATTTGTTAAGGTTTAGAAAAGCTCAATATTAATTTCTAACGTTTAATATGCAGTACATCGTCATGGCTTTAAAATCCCTTCCGGAGAAGAAATTTTTCCTACAGATAGATAGATCATACTTTCAGGAAACCCATTGTCGTGATAAAAAAGTGTTGCGCCAAAATCTGCAAACTAACAGGCAATACTCCGCGCCTCCATTTTGAAACAGAGAAGTGTTGCTAAGACATCTGTAAAGAAAAGGGGGGAAGGAAGTCATTTAATTTTTGTAAACAGTTTTTCAACGTGGCTATACCGGACACGGACAGTTGTTTTAACTCAATGGTTTGTGTAATATCCTTTTATTCAAGGAACCAACATAGTAGAATCTCACAGGGTTAAAGATACGAGCGACTCATATAGCCACTAAATGTTGATACATACAAATCTCTTTAAGGATAGAAGTGAAAAATTAAACTAAGCATTATATTGTTGCTAAGCAAATATGTTGCTTTAAAACTCAATCGTTAAATTAGTCCAACTATTACTTAGTCTCAGTTTAAATTTTCTGATTGAAAATACCAAATTTTTATGTTTGATTGTGCAGTTCAAACATAGTATAACTATTGGTCTACAATAATAAATTATATTTTTACAAAAATCATAAATTTGTATCAACCCCTATAAAAGCGAGGGGTAAATACGTGAGTAGCAATATAGTAAAAACAGCTGATTTCACCATCATCTGTAATACTTAAACAAAACAAAGGGCACTTTATACTTTGGAGATATGTTTGCAACTTCAATCATTATAATTTCTTGTGAAATTGATTTTTAAATATATGAGTTATAGAACTAATATATCCTACAGTAAGTTATAAGATTTACTTTGAGGTTATAAAGTGTATATAAATACAACCTTTTACCATCAATGTATTATATTCGTTTTTACAAATTTAAAGAAGAAATATCTATTCGTTTAGCTTCGGAAACGTTCGTACATCTTCGTATAACATAGAAACATATTCGATTATTAATGTTTTCACTATAATTGTAATAACTTCTAAATCATTTGATCAACCAATATGAAATAAAAACCAATTAAAAGATAATATTTGTATCTTTCTTAATGTAAAATAACGTAATAACTAAATTTTTTAACAAATATGCCTACAGTTTTATAATCCTTATAATTCTACACATTTACCGAGTTAAAAATTCCTGTCAGCATAGTTAGGTAGGCCTAGATAAAATCTGTTGTTTTTAAATAGTACTTTTTACATGATGTATTTCTGATGTGTATCTAATTTATCTTCCTGCGACTATTCACGGGGGCTTACTAGTCAATAAATAATTTGAGATTCAATTCAATTAAACTTTTGTTAAGAAGTTTCAGCTTCTGACGTAAGTTAAAATTATCAGATCTTACAAAAATATGTTTAAGAATCATTTTCTTAGGATTATACTATTAATTATTCATGAAACATTGATAATTACTAAATATTAAGACAATTTGTATTTATCAACTTCAGACATCCTTTTTCTTAAATTGCAAAGAACTATCAACGCTCAATATTCAACGAAACAATAAACTCACTTATTCAGACACTTCAGTAATTACTTATGGTGAATAACTTTAAATATAATTGAAACTTTTAAAACTACCACTTTATTATAATTATTAAACTGTTAACAGTTTATAACATGTTTATAACTGTTTTATGGGCAATAAAAGCAGACCTATTTTCTTTGATAAATTCAGTGAGTTTAAACAACACTGCTTAAATTAACGAAACGTAAACATAAAACCAGATTGAAAACAAAGATTCAAACTGAATTAGTGTTAATTGTATTAGTCAATTAAATACAATATTTTGTAAAAGAAATATAGCCTATAACTGTTTTCGTTCTTTATTTCAAATTGTATTACACGACTTCATATATTTCAACGTGCGTAGGTTTCAACCAGCACCTGAGGAAATGTTACAGTAATAAATACTTATCTATATATGGGCTACGACGGCATAAAGTAATAGTGTTGGTAGTATTTGAGAACAAGCCGAACTAGTTAACATTCAATGCTAAGTAGGAATAACATTTTGTACGTATTTACATTTGATTAAAACACAATTTAAAATTAATTATTTTATACTGTTCAACTAAAATACTTATTGTGTATACTTTTACTATCTCTAAAACAGTTGCTTGAGTCTTAAACAAGTTTTCATAATTAATATATTGTAAACAAGTCTTTCGAAATAAACAAAACATAAGGATTGTAAAGAATTAACAATTAGATATAATTTAAAAAAAGTTTTACTTAGATTTATATTTAGTTTTACTTATATTTAGATAAAATTATATATACGTACACTTAAGATCTCGAATTTTACTGATATAAATCAGGTTTTATATAAGTCAGGTTATATTAGTAGCATACAAAGAAATAAAAGTTTATAAATTGAAACCTGTGACACTTGAGGACAAAGAAAATAAATCAATACAAGGTTTTACATAAATGACAAGTAATTTAGTTTTAGGAAAGACTAAACGCATTTGTATAACATAAAACAAAGTGCATGACTTGACTTAAAGTGAAGAAACCCAAATGGCAATCTCAAATTACGTATATTTTAGTACGGTTTAACTTTCATGATGGCAGTAAATATTAGTCACGTTTTGCACTTAATTTTATATCGTTGAAACGATGTACTAAGTAACATTTACAAAAAATACATTTTAAAAGTGAAAAGATATAAAATGTTTTAAGGGCATTCAGAAATCTTGTTATACAGATGTATCTGCATTAAGGTGCCATTTTGCCATATTGGATATCTTCTTGAAAGAATAATGTTTTATTAATATACAGTATCCTCACCGTAGGGATGTGTACCGAGAGTAGATTAAAAGCAAGGCCTCCTCCAACCTTCCTTGAGTTTGACTTCAGCAGTACAACCCCAATAAAAGAATGTAGACCACTGTTGCTTCACTGCGTATCCTACTTTTGTTTGGTTTATAAATAACAATTAAACGTTTAAAAAGCGCATAAAAGTCCCAATAAAATAGGCACAATTTCATTAGTGATCAGAACGTGTAATAAACGTGTTTTGTTTATAAACTTATATTTTATTATATAGGATATTTGGACCTTTTACGTTAATTCGCCACCACGTGTTCTTGGGCTTGCAATTTCGTTTATTCACCACCACTAGCTTAATATTGGTATAAATAGTAAAAAGGCTGATGTTATCACAATTTGAAAACAACCAAGTTATACAATCCTTTAAACTGAGAGGGTAAACATTTTTCAATTTGGATTAGATACTGAGAAATCCAGCCGTTCTAATACTATTTATCATATAAAACTGGTGTACAGTTTTTCATTAAAATTATAACTGTATATATATTTTTATGGAACAACAATCACTTAAATCTATATTTATTTTCCATATTTTTCTCTAAAACATGATTTTTTTTAATATAAATATTGTATGCAAGTAGGTAAAATTATAATATAAGCGTGAGATGCAGTCTGTGACGTAGTTGTAACTTTGTGAGTAGAAGTTGTAGATAAGCAGTAATTTGTTAATCTAGTCTTTGGTGGAATTGGTTGTACCGAGAAATCAGGCTTAGGGAGAAAGAAGGGGGGAGGATACGCCCCTAAAGGCCGGGCCACAATGGGCATCAATCCATCCAGTGGACGGATTATTTGGTCGTCCGAAAAAGATCGCTCGCCTGCTTTCTCAATGGGGCAACACACACTGACGTCCATCCATCCGCTGTTGGCCGGGCGATTTCAAAATATCCGAGTGGACGTTTCGTTCTGCGCATGCACGCCCCTCCAATCGGCAACAGGCGACACCGAATCCGAAAGACATGTGACCCACCTTTCTGAGTACTTCTGCTCGTTTTGTTTGTAATGACCATGAAGTTCTCTTTATCAACTTCTAAATCTGGCATCAAATGATGGAACTCTCTAAAACAACTCCTTCTATTGAAAATTGGGTGCACCCAATGAGATTTTCTATTTACAGAATACAGTAGAACTATTTCATCATCATCACTACTTGAGCTATCATTAAACCACGGAACGCTTTTAGAAAAATCGCTTTCGCACCAAAGCCCATATGACATTGTAACTGCTTCCATGGCAGATTGCAGGGAACCGGAGTGGAAGAGAAAGAAAACCTTCCACACACTCCTCGGATGGACGTTTTTGGTATAAAGGTAGCACTCTGTGTCCATCCATCGGACCAGCTTTACACAAGACATATTCTTAGTGTGAGTCTACTGTATTTAACTGCGGTTATTTATTAGGTTCCTTACCTTATAATAAAAACAGAACCTTTAGATGATTCAAAGTAAAATTGTTCAGGAACCAATAAAGATATTGAGCTAAAATCTCAAGTTGTTATAAAGCATGCTAACCCTCACAAAGTTCAATATATACACAAACAAATAATCTGTCATTTACGCAAAAACTCTGATCCTACTGCGCATGCGTTAGGATTCCAACATCATTAAAGTGAAAATAACAGAGTATAAAATAATCAGCATTTGTTTCGCTGCGAGTCGCATCGGTGGTTCTTAACCGAAACGTATAGTGACGACAGCTTATAGCCCTATCTCAAAAGTAAAAATAATATGTTAAATTCATGTTAATAACTAAAGTTTTGTATCCCAAAAAAAAATAGTTTTTCATACTGTCGTATGGGGCATCGTTTGAAAGAACTTAGGGATATCAAAACTTTGTTTATATACATTTATTTTTATCTTAGACTTATTCATGTTTGTATTTTAGTTTCTTTAATTCACTACTACTACCAACTTCCGAATTGAAATTTTATTTGCAATTATTGACTTTATTTCTGAAAACAGTGGCAACAATGTTGCAATAAATATTTATAAATAATTTTAATTTTAATGAATTCTACAATTCAAAATAGCCAGAATGACGTGACGGGACGAAAATAGTCAGTTAAGGTACTTAATTAATAAATTTTCCTTTTATAATTACAAACCTAACAGTAAATGCCATTAAGCCGCATTACTGTTGGAATTTCGCTGAAGTCATTTGTGTTTTCTGTAATATTGTCATTTTTGTTTTCTGTAATTTTGTCATTTTTGTTTTCTGTAATTTTGTCATTTGTGTTTTCTGTATTTTATATATATTTTACTCATCGCTTTTTATTGGATACAAAATAAGGACTTTAAGGGGGGAAACAGTAGGCCTAGTTTACACATTTATGCAAATTTAGGCCTAGGTGATAAATGTAAAACAGACTGTCTGCAAGTGGACTAGAGTTATTTTTATACTATTGCAGAGATTGTAATTACTTAGTACAAATCTAATTTATGTCAGTCTAAATAAGTGAGAGTTTGTATAATCCCAGGGATCCCTTATCAACAGTCTTTCAAACATTTCTAAAAGAACTCTTTCTTTCCGTTTTAAAAACAGTCAGAATAGTGCACAAATTGTTCTTTCTTGTTCACTGTCTGTTGTTTCACTCAGCCACCAAAAAAAATGCATAGTAAAACTTTTTTGGGGTCTGTCTATTGGGATATGTGCTGGTTAGTTTGCGACAGTTATGACAAATTATGTTGTGATAAAACTGAATGTATTATAATGAAAATGTACTGTGACAGGCAGAACAAACTACAGATTTAAAGATTTGCTTGTTTCTCTACCGAATAAAAACTTAATGAAAGTTCATATGGTAGGATTTTAAAATAATAGGGCGACATAAATCGCATCAGTTGGGAGACGTGTGTGAACAATTCTATTCTAACTTGCGACATTTACGAGATATTTACTCCAGCACTTGTGGTAATTCACGTTCTAGTTTTAACAACAAAGCAAGTATCTGCGCAATTCTATTTCTAGATATGTCGGATGCGTAAACGGGGATTAGTATATGGAAGATGTGTATGTATATTCGTCTAGCTGTAGCAAAACCGTAATGTTATGTAACTCACTAAGGTAAACTTCCCCCTCCCTTATAAGGTACACAGTTTAGTAAGCAGACATTAAAAGTTAGTTTTAATTTATTTACGATCACCGTCATAGCATAGGCCTGCTAGACATTTATAACTATTCTGACATCTTGAAACGAAGTTCATTGCGCTTGTCGGTAAAATACTGAAGTTTAATGCCTACTTCAGGTATTTATAGCTTTGCTGATGCCGTATATAAATTAATTCATCTTTGGGGCATATTTATTTGTATTAATAGTAATTACGTGTAGTATTCAAACTTCATTTGTATAATAAATAAATTATAATGTTTTTTATAAGTGGAACTGGTTAAATGTAATGTCTTTAAACAACCTTACGCAGAATTTCAATATGCAAATTATTTTAGTTGTAAAAAATCATTTCTCAAAAACCTACCCTAGAAAATTGCTGCATTATCCATCTCACTTAGAGGCAGTTATATTTCGTAACAGTTAAATAATGAGCCACGAGTTTCAATAAGGACTGTGATATTATTCAGATTCTTTAATATAACATGAAAACTTACTTTGCACATTCTTTCCCAAATAGAGATGACAACTTTATAATGGGACCGGTTTATAAGAGCCTGCCTGTGAGATAAGGACATTTTTGATATTATTTCCCAAATCTTGACTAAAAGTTAATATCTCAATTGGCATCTAAAAGCTCTCTCTTAGACCGAATGACTTTGCGGAATGTTGCGACCGACACGACAACTTTTAGATCACACAAGTTGCTATTCGTTAATGATATTGATGACTTTTCATTTTCTAAAATTATTATCACGAGTACGTATTCGCGATTTTTCAGGTTTTAATATAGGCCTAGTTTTTATTATAACATTAGTTTTTATCTGTGGTATAACTGCTGGGGATTTATTTGTACAAAGTTGGGAAATTCTCAGGAAATTTGATTTGGTTAAATTCCATGTTTATACTAGTAAAATAAAAAACATATCCGACACTTATTTCGATTATTCTGGGAATAATTTAATTTTAAACTTGAATATTTTTCCACATCATTAACACTTTGTCGATTTATTAATTTCATAACTGTTCAGAAAAATTGGTGGAATAATTTAGGATACGTAGCTAGTTTTATTAAATGGCCGAAATATTAAATTTGCAATTTACACTTAAAAAGCAAAATATTACTTCTAAGTACATAAACGTACTAATTATTTTCTACTACTTAAACTAAAAAGATATAACATTAATACAATCAATATAATTGAATTATTATTATTATTTTTTTTTTTTGTTATAAAATAATAATATTACTTTTTTACACAAATGTATATACAAAAAATATAGAGAAAAACTAAACTACAAACAAATAAATACTACCCCGCGGTTATAAACCTGTTCGGGGTTTTATGTGTAAACTTATTAAGAACCAATTAATACTCAATCTACACAATAAACATAAAATACACACATACAAAATAACACTATAAAATTTATTTCGACTACGATATTTGGGAGTATTTAAAATTTTTGAGTTACAGCTGATTTTTGAAAAATTAGTTTCGAGTGGTTCAACCAAATATCGTTGTGCGGCATATCGTTTGAAAGCTTATTTAATTATAATGTTTGTTATAATGTACCGGGACATCATGTAAGACAGTCGAGTATTGAGTTCGTGTGTTTAATGTTAAGTGCGTGTAAATGTTTTGTGTTTTTATATGTAACTATGTGTTAAGTGTTTGTGATTGACGAAGGGAAACCTGAACTACTTGAAAATGGCTGAATAGCTGAAACGGCCGTCGTTTAAACGATGATAATACAAGAATATTGCAGACGGTAAGTTAATATACTTATTAACTTATTTAATTATAAATCTGAAAAGAATAATAATTAGTACTAAACAAAATAGTACAGCAAAATGGGGCAAAATCGGAAAACACGATTATATTGTTTTTCTGCCATTTTTAATCTGTTAAAGATATAAATGTGGATATGGATGTTCACCGTTAGTTTTCTCTTGAAATTCTACATTAAAATGATGTATCACGTGACCAACGTCCCATTTAAAAAAACAAAGTTACATTCAAAATGGCGGATCCAAGATGGCGGATAATTTTTTTGAAATATTGATTAATAGTTTTTTTCCATAGAGTAATCTCCTCAATCACATCTACCTTCAAATTTTCTTTATATACGAAATATTAAACCGTTTCTAGACTTTTTCTACACCTGTATCTAACTTATTTCGTACTTACGGCTCACAGTCCTTTTTTCTTTTATTTCTTTCAGGCTACTCCGTTTCGCCTCTTTATCAGACATTATCAAACCTGTTTTTTATGTAATTTCTTGTTGATGCGCGTCAATTGGGCAAATGAAAACATTCACACAGCACAAGCACATTCACAAATAACATATAATAAACAACACAACACTTTGTGACATTTAAGTCAATTGTAACCAGTCCAGTAAGGCAATCAATAATCAGAATTATTTTCATTTACGGATCATTTGACCCATTTTATTGACATGGTATTCATTTTTTCAGTAATAAAACAAATTTGAATATAAAATTACAGCAAAAGATATTTACTGATGTAAGAGGAAATTTCATTAAATGTTACATTTAAGCAATTTTATTAATACAAATTCTAAAACGAAAAATAGCATCAACTTATAAATGCATATACAAGGTTAATACATTTCGCTTTACGATAGTAGAATAGAGTTGACAATAATGCAGTACAATTAAGAACGAGGTGTAAATACCGTTACGAAAGGAGTATTACTTTTAAATTCAAAAAACGTACATTCGAGTGCTCGTGCGCGCGATGAGTCAGGACACGGGTGACTCACAGGAAATATATTGAACTGACTTCTGTATCGACATGCCAAGTGGTAACCAATCCACATCGTTTGTCAAAATGATATATTTACCCTCATTAGAGAGCACCACACCTATAGAACAGCCAATCAAGACTTTCACTTTCACATGCATTTCATTGTCAAAGTAAAATGTTCAGGCACGCATTGCCAATTTCTGTGCTTCAAACTGTTCAGTGCAGTTAGTGATTCAGAGATTATAACATGTGCACATTCCAAGGCGTTAAAAGACACAACCACTATTATAGTAAATATATAATTTATTCGTAGCAACATACATTTCTTTAGACATAAATTTAGTAACTAAAACAAAGTTTATACAATTGTTTGTGTTACAGTAAAAGTAATTATTAACAAAATTCATCATTGAGCTGCCTAACATTTGTCTGAATTTTTAAAGGAAAAATATTATTTCCAAATAAATAATATCAATAAAATATTTAAATAAATAAATTCGTTTTACAATTTAAACTAAAGTGGAGAAAAAATTGGATTTTAGAATACACATAATTAAGTAGGTTAATAAAATAAATACAATAAAAAAAGTAGAATCGATAGCATATTTGATTGGTTAGTAATATTACTGCCTATGTAGTATGAATCAATTTTAGCTGGTTGAATATTTACTGTGTTGATATAATAACCACCTGTTTACCCAATGTTTGTTTATAGGCTATTTCTCCGTGCATAACCAGCAGATTTCATACTTTAAAACAATTTGTAGGTTATATTTTTGTTTAATAGTAGACCTAAGTCGTTTTGGTTCTTTTAACCTTTATTGTAACTCCTATTGAATAATAAACAAACATTTAATTCAAAATGATTTTAATCTTAGGTGAGGTTATGATTTGGTAATCCTACATCTTTATTAAGAAGAACCAGCATGACTAATTGTATTATTTTAAGACACTACATAGTTTGTTATTACTTTTACTTTTAGGTAGATTTTGAAGAAAGATTACATACTGCAATCGTTAATAGTTACCATGGAGCGACTTCTAGAAACGTTCTAACTAAAGTTTCATTTAAAGTGATTTAGAATTGGCCGAGTGCGTTGGTGTGGGGAGGCATCGACGCATTGTTCCCAAGTGATAGTTACTTATCAAGCAATTCACCTGTTTGCAACGACTTTCAATGACTTTCAAGTAATTTAACAGGAATCTGGCAACACATTGTTGTGACAACTGCCCCTTCCTGATTGGTCTAGCGCGCGGCGAGCCTCTACTCCTCACTACGGCCGCTTGATTCTCAATACTAAAGCTGTTTAAATTAAAAATATAGTTTATGGTTTAAAGGTGTACGTGGATGTCATCAGAGGCCAAGTTCGATCAACGGAAAAGCCAATAGCCAAGTTCGAACCTACAACAATGTAAACCGTAGTATATTTAAAAACAATAATACCCGGTACGAAAAATGTATAAATATTTCATATTGTCTACATTGAAATAATCAAAACACCTGTCTTGTTGACAAGATGTAGGCCTATGGACTATATTGGTTTGAGTTAGAACCGTGGTAGTTTAAGTTGTAAGGTTAGGATAGCACCAAGACGAGTCTTGGGGGGGGGGGGGGGATCGGGTGTGATAGGTGGTAAAATATATAAGATAGTATCCATACTACTTCAGATAGGACCTCAAATTTGTATTTTAAAAGCAATAATTAAAAGTTCCCACTGCTTAATGCTACATATTCCATGAATAGTAAAAATACTTGGCTTGAATTCTTGACAAGCCTGAGAAATAATCTTCTTCAAACATACATTTCCCTTTAAAACAAGTTTTTTTCTAATTTTATTGGTTACCACCTATATAGTAAACTTAAATGTCATGTGTAGTTTAGGATTCCATCCATTGTGCTGAAGAAGAAGTATCGTTTTAATATGGCCAATGAATGTCAAAAGCCCTTCACTTTCCTTTTAGTAGGCTATTCGTTATGTAGTAAAAGCAGAGAGTATTTAACTCCGAAGTTTTATGAAACATATTTACGTAAATTATGCATTTTCTTTGTTAAAAATACAGTAAACATTTCGTCCAGTCAGTAGTTTGAAACGTGTTTGGTCATCCTTTAATGTATGTACTAAATCTAGTTTATTCATTCTTAAAGTCAAACTGAAATCAAAGAAGTTCCTATACTTTATGGTTTCAATTAAGTTTATAGAGTGTAAAAGGCTGATTTCCCGAATGTTCAAAGACAACCGTTCTTGGGTTTTAGTCACTGAAACGAAAAGATAAAATTTATATATAATTTTTACAGAAGTTTGGCAAATTACAATTAGTTTTTATAATAGGCATGGTGATTTTTCAGTAGCTGAAAGTTTTGAAATGAGAAGCTGGTTTTGATTTCATGGTTAATGTTTAAGACTGAGTAATGCATGTTTTTAATTGTTAATTGTATTCTCATTAAAGTAATTCTTAATAGATTACAAGCGCATACCGTTTCATTCGTAACCACATACATTTTGGCCTAGAAAAATACATTATTTATTAAAGAGACAAATTTCTTTCAATTCTTAATGCTCATTAATTCTAAATAAATAAAAGGAATCCAAATAAAGGTTAGGACAACAAGGTTTTATTTTATTATTAAGTTTTTTTTAAAATTTATTTATTTATTGCTTTTAAACAAAATTAAATACATTTGTATTTTCTTCCTTTTCTATTCCTACATAACTCTAAATATGACAATAATACTAGCTAACTTAAAATAACAAGAATTATAAAACAACTACAATAGAATGTAACAAAATAAAATACACATATATAAAATAACCAATTCTTTCAAGAAAGAAAATACTTATCCTAGATAAAACGCAATATAGGGCCCTTAAGGCTACCCGCCTGCTTAGGGGGTTCCATTACAAAAATTATAAGCAAAAATTTCAATTTAAAACAGAGTTCAGTGCGGCTGCAGTATTAATATATTTAAATTCCCATTTCCCAAAAGAAAATTAAAATCACTTTTTTTTTACTCAAATTATATTAATATTAAGATATACAATCAAGTACCTTGAATGCAGGATCCCTGCCATCACAAATGCCCCTTTCATCCAGATACATTTAAAACCTTCACGAAATAATAATTTATTTTAACAACTTGAAAAATTGTATATACAGCCACAATTTCCGCTTCAAAGGGTAAGTTTAAACCCTATATTAAACGGATACTCATACGCTCGTTATCATTTCACTTTTCATATAGAATATCTGTTTTAAATAACAAAATAACATGGTTTTTAAAATACAGAAATGAAAATAAATGGCTCTCATTGTCATATCAGGTACACTTTGCAAGCCTACATTGTACCTAATCGTACGAGATTACCTCTGCATTTACATTTTAACATGTACAATGTTTATAACCATTGACCACAGTTTAATGACAAGGAAACAATAATCTGTCAATACAAACAAATTCTCTTAATTGGCGGGATGGACAGAGATCGTTAAACATCCACTTTGATTTCTTTCTTGTTTCCTTTCAAACCTGATCGAAACGTGATGATCATAGAAACAACAGTAATAATTATTTTCTTCATCGCCTGTATTTGCTTTTTACTCACTTCTTTTGTTCCATTCGCTAACTAGGTTCCTTTTTAAGTCATTTGTTACACAGTTGAAGCCATTACCTCGAGCACTGCACGGACACTCTTTGCATTATTAAGTATTTTAGTAGTAATCCGTATTGGTTTCATTCAAATGTTCGAAGACTAATGATATACCCATTGTACTCTTTCTTCTTTTCTCAATTTCCTCTGCATAGATTTTTGACGGGGTAAATACCTTTAGAATAATTTAGAACTGTGATGTTTAGATTAAAACAAATAACTTGTAATAGGATACAATTAATTGTGAAGATAATAATTTATCCAATTTTCTAAATATAATAGAAGTAGCCAACACCTGTAAGACTAATATAAAAAATATTACTTTTGTTTTTAAAAGATATAATAATTTTGTATTTGAATAAACAATTTGCGCTTTCCATTCAATCCTCCTAATATCATCTAGCGCCGAGGTTAGACCCAAACTTTGTATAGCATTATTTGCTTTATCACTTCTTGATTTTCCTCCTCTTAGTTAATTTCTATTTGTTAGCCGGTTCTCTCTTATTTTCTTATTTATTTAGCACAAATTTCGTACGGTTGAATAAATTGTACCCGTCTACACTTTTCCCCTTTGACTGCAGACGTATAAGTATAATGTTAGCGCTCTTTTCCTTCTTCAGCGCTATAGGTATAATTAATTTTGTTTTACAAGCTAACTTCACTTCAGGAACGAATTTTATTGCTAAAAGATATTTTTGACTTGATACCGCATTATTTAACTGCTGTGCTAATGGCCAATATAATATTCAGTTTATGTAATTGTTCAAATTCGACATTACTACCTGCTTTCAAATTACAATTTTACTATTTAAGAATTTATATCGTGGTTAGTTTTTATGGAACTGTAAATCTTTGGGTTTAAATAACGTGTTAATTTAACTGGTCGAGTGTGCTTGAGAAAGCCGCATTTTAGCAGAAGCCATAAAGCTTGACTATCTGGGACCAGACGTGTTCCCGCATTGATTAGCCGAATGTTCGGCACCTTTTTGCATTTACATTCGCTTTTATAAGTGTCTAATTAAGTCAGGTTTTTACCTTTTTTTCTTACGTGTTTACCATTTCAAGCGCCTTGTTGAAGGAGGAGCAATTTAAATAATTTAAAACGTTACCGATATCAAACAATTAGACGCCCGTTCTAATTAACGTCGGAGTGTATTCGCCGGATAACTTTAATGATTTGCCGCTCGAAGAAGTAACTTTAGATGACGTCTTGGGTAAAAAAAACAATCCCCGGGTTAGAGTTGTTCGGTTAGATTTTATGAGGGGAAGGCCATTAAAATGGTTCAACAAAGCGGGACCATTTCAAAAGCTTAACTGAAAGACTACGTTTTGTAAAAGTTTAATTTATTTCGTGTATTTTTATTAATATATGTGTTAAAGCTATGGGAACAGCGGTAGGTCGGTTGGTGTTTTAATTCGCCACGTTTCATGTTGTTTTAGATTCAATCTTGCTATTTACGTAGGCCTTACTGTATATTATTCCACCTATAAAATTCGCTATAGGTCTAAGGACAGAAAGTAAGGTCGTTAAAAGTAGCGAACAAATTAACTGGAGAAATACTAGTACATAGGCTATAAACCATGCACCAAGGATTCCGTACGGTCATTCGTATTTACAACTGTGAGCAATAAATAAATAGTATAGTATTTACAACGTATTAATACGTCATATACTCTATGTACTAAACATTAACCCATATAAAACGTAACAATAAGCATGGCGGAAATACATTTTACAAGAGGAGAGGAATAATGTTTCAACAATATTTATCTTACAAACAATAAGTACAACATTCTTACAAATTAATGTAAAAATCTTAAAAGTAAACTTTCTAACTATACCCAGTCGACAGCATCATACAATATTTTTTTGCCTCCACTTTTTGGGTTATGATTGATGGAATAAACGCAGGTTAAAAGGTTTTTTAATTATGCAAAATTGTCTCAAGCAAAATAATATGACAGTAGCATACAAGAAGACGAATGAGTATTCGTTTAATATTTGTTTTAAGGTACCGAAACTTAAAAACAAAAACTAACGTTCAACTCAAATGAAGCAAAATTTACGAATAACCCAATGAAGTTTTAAATTTATTAAATAATTTTACATATATTGTTCCACTTTTTATCTCAAAAGAATAGTAAATGTACGGCTAATTTTAGAGTCTGATAATCAAGTACTTTTATTTTTGTTTATAACTTAATACATATTTGTAAACAAAACGTATACTATGTTACAGTTTTTGTGTTGCAGTGAATATTAATATTAGTTTCAAACAATTAAAACGTCTTTTTTTTGTATTCTTTAAAATGGTCTGTAAACCTTCCATAAAACATCGTTTGATCTTAAAGCAAAAGCGAAAATACAAACTTTGCACAATATCAATCGATCAAATTGCAAGAGAAAATAGATTGTTTCATAAAGTAAAATCAAACATAAACTTAGTGGAAAATAAGAAGCACTTCACCAAGTAAACTGTCTTGCTACACAATATGTAATTTACTTAATTAGTTAATTTCTTTGACTAAATGTCAAGAACCCCACCTTTGCGTTTACATCAGTAGATCATCAAATGACGTCAACACGTTACTTTATCAGCTGTTCACTCTTACAATCAGCTGCGTTCACAAAGTGTGATGTAGAAGATTAATTACAAAAATGAAACCCCCAATGCGAGTGGTTAACACAGAAAAAAACAATTAAGGAACGAAGCATCATTTTAGCAACTAAAAACTGTAATGAGATCTTCCGAGGAGTACAAAGAACTAATCTTTGAGCAGTCAATTTACGTAAAACGTGACTATTGTGTTACAGGCTTTGTTTGGGAACGGGCACTAAAATTACTTTAAGAAATGATTTTACACGCTTGGCTGTACAAAGACGACGGCACACAGTGTATTCATTCTATATATTCTATACAAATATTTAGTTCTTATTATAATATCACTACGCGAGTAACTTCAAAGAGGTTTATATGAACCAAACACTATTATGTACAGTTTTAGGAAATTCTCTTAAGTTTATTTTATTCTTTGTACTTCAAAAATAATAAATATTTTTGTAAAATTAAAAACTCAAATCCAACAATTTATTAAATCGCAATTTACTAAAATCGATATTTAAATGCATACCTTGTCCCATTATATAAATTAATAAAAATATTTTAGAAATTAGTATTACCGTGTATTAGTTGATGGCAGGAATTGTAAATTTATTATTATGACATTCAACTTTCTAAGAAATATTAACCGAACAATCTTACTCTATAGATCTTTGCACACAAAACTAAAATATCTGTCGAGAATTTACACACAGTTCGGATATTATATAAATGTAATATAAGTTAAATTTTTTAAATAGTAATATCTACTTTGGTGGGTAACAAAGTGTAAAAAAACATTCAAACTTTACTCTATTATTTCTAATCCTATGAAAAAGTGCAACCTGATAATGGAAGGAACATATTATTATTTTAAGGCTTTACTAGTTTTATCATTTTGTGTCTATAATAGAGCAACATATAATCTAATAGACAACATTTTGTGTATCTAATAGACCCAATCAATATTATACGTTAAAACCGTATAATAATAATGATGACAACAATTGGCTGTAAACCTTTTCAACTTTAAGACATACTTATTACATATAAGACATCGTGAAAATATAAGTTGTTTCCTAAAAATCCTATTTCAGGAGTGGAATGAATTAACTCTTCTGCCAAATATAGATTTTCTACGCCAGAAAACTTTTTCTATTTATTATAGTTTAACCCTTTCGCATCTTCGTACAAATATGTTTACAAATTAGGTCATTTCCAGAGGGAGAAGCCCAGTTCTAAGCCCGTGACGCGATGACATTATACTCTCTGTCGGGACCAGAAAGCGGATATAAAGGTGAGAGTCGTGCTCGTGGCGGTCGTGCTTGGATACGGTGGATCTTCAGGTAATGTAAGACTATTAATCAATGATACTTAGTATCCGATCTCTCCACTATTTACACTGTTTTCTGCTAATTGTAATGAATTGATTTAACGGTCGAAAGATTGGATCTGTGAATCGAACAGTTTGACAAGAGGTACTTTGCTTCAATTTGTAAAGGAAAAATTATGAGTTTCTTGAAATTACTAGCCCCGAACGAAAACGCAAATAGATAGAGAAACTTTGATATTGGAGAAAATTTGAGGATCCGCTGGTTGAGAACCCAAAAGAGAGAAATAGAGCAGTGTCCTGCAAACATTGAAATTCAGTTTTGTGACGGAAAAACTTTTTACTTCACGTTTATTAAATTTCCAAAAATTGTACGTCCACCCTTTGAAAATAAAAAGAGAGCGACTACTAATAATATCAGACTTTGAAATTATGAACAAAGTTAATGTTTGTTGCAAGAAACTGTACAAATACGGGGAAAGACACCGTGGAGATTTTGTAGTTGGAACACCAAGACGTTTATTTCATAAGAGAGGATTTACAGCAACCATTTAACAAATGTTTTTCCAATTGTATGCATTCTTACGAACAACTTTTAAAAGTTTTTTTAACAAAAAAAGTGGAAGCGAAACTGAAAAAATTATTCTTAAGCTTTTTCCAAACTCCGAATAGTTTTAATGTTAAATTAGATTAAAAATTGGTTGATGCTTTCTTGTAACTGATATAATAGTCTACTCAGCAATTAGGCTACATAAAAGACTCAAAATGATTAAGATTGAGTTGCCAGCTTAATTATTTGAGTTTTCCTATATGATTTGGTAGGCTTACATATTTGGAATTCTTATAAATCATATGTACTAATTATTGACAAAAGCAAATACAAAAGAAAAGAAGCAAGCGATAGAATAGAAACGAACTAAAACCATAAAACATAATTATACGAGTATATGCTTAGGTTTATATTCGCAACAAGTTGGCTATATTTTGCCCCACGACTAAAGATGGCGGCTTCTAATGTGCGCCTATTAGTCGGACCCACTAAATTACAATTTATTTAGGCTTCGTAATAAGCCCTGTTGAGGTTATGAAATCCTGTTTCGGAGCTGCGTGAAGGCACGTCCAAGAAAACTAGCTCTTTGTCGTCGTTTTCAACTCTGGTAGAGAAACTCCGGAGAACCGGGTGGTCTTTGGCGACGTGACTAAACTCTATGTCTATTCCTCTACTCTACGGCAAAACGTAATTAATGTAATACTAGAGACTTTAATGCCACTGTTTAGAATCGTGATTAAATACGGATTTCTTTCTTTCGTTGAAAACAATAGGAAATGTAATATTTAGTGCCGCAGTATAAACTAAAAAAAAAAAGGACTCAAACAATCTTATATTCCAATCGTTTCTTGGAATTCTTAAGCATTGTCTTTTAAAGTAAATATATTTAAATGAAATCACAATCTTGAAAAACTGAATTTATACAGATAAATGTATGTGGTCATTGAATGCTGTTTTCATTAAACAAAATACTTACATTTTGTTTGTAAATATTATCTAAACAATGAAACACTCTTTTAGAATTATAAAACAGTTTGAAACAATTTTAAAACATTACTTCTGCATTTATAATTTGAAATTAAAGAGAAACATTGAGTTAAATGTAGACCTATATTATGGAATCAAACTTGAGTAAATAAAGGTATTATTTGTGTGTTTACTACTTTTATTCTATATCAAATATATCATCTCACAAGTCGAGCTCAACGTATGGTTTCAACGTTCATTTATAAAATGGGTAAAAGTACAATATTTTATTAAAATAATATCTACGGCATTTCTTAAGTCAAAGGAAACTGATTGGTTGTTTCATGATTTTATTTTAATGAAATCAAAACATGTTCCACTCAACAATTTTATGAGGAACAACGCCAATATAAAATCATAAAAAAAGCTAGGTGTTATAAATGGATAAAACACTATAATTTTATTGCGTAATCATAAAATTTAGTTGTTATAAAACTTCTTTAATGTTATTTTATAAGAGTCGGTCGCTAAACAAGATGTATCCATTATTATAATCTCATCACGAATCTTCATCACACCACATCAAGCATTAAATAAAACCTTAACACATGTTTCGTTACGGTAGTTGTATCAGTGACACAGATCTAAATCACAGATGAAATCGGCACATTCTAGTAAACTGCCTTAACAATAGATTGACGAGCAATAATAGCCACAGATGTGAAAATAAGGTGGAATCTAGTTGAAATTATTCTAGCTATTTAGTTCCAGTCAACACAGATGTACTCAACGTTGGAGGTTTTTTATTTCGTTATACTATGGAAAGCTCAAAATGAAAGGTAACCACATTTATACACTATTGTTTCCTGAAACACAAATGAACTTGTTTTACACCTTTTTTTGTTTGTTAACAAATAATGTGTACGTAAACACGAATATTACTCACCCTTGATTAGGAACGGCTCTTCGACGCATCAAGAACACATTTGCAAAATTATTCCGGACTTTTTACTGCGTTACCAACAGATTAGTTTACTAAAACTTTTAGATATAATTGTGTGTTAACTCAACGTCCATTCAAGATCTGTTTCATTTTCTAATCTTTTACTTGCAACGTCTGAAGATGGTCAAATAATTAAACATAGATTAGAATTTGGGGGTTTCGAAACATCCTGTTCTGAAAATAGTTTAAAAAAGTCGTTTTAAATATAGCAGAAATAATAAGATATTTTATGATATTCTTTTCCCAAATCCATATATAATGCATTACGTATAAAAATAATAGTAATAATAATATTATAGATAAATCATAGATCCACTATCAGTAGTTTCTATCAGTTTTACAACATATTTTCAGAAATTGTACATATTTCAATAAGTGTATTCACGTTTGAAAAGCGAAAAGGGAGTGGTACAACTCCAGGACCTGCTAATAAATATAAAAAATGTACTAATAACGTTAATAATTTACACTTTTCAATAACTTTGAATAACAAAAAATATATAAGGATTTCATTCGGGTAGAATCCTAAGTTGTAGAGAAGCTAATAATATACTTGGAGTACGTATTTAATTAATTAATTAATAGCAGCATTTAGTTGAACAATTAACTTCACTCCTGGCTTGAACAATAGCAACAATTCCCGACTGAAAACATTACAGTGAGGTGTAACCCCCAAGTTGATGAGAAACGGTTAAATTTATTTGTTTTCGTTTACCAAAACCACTTTTTCATTTTCACACGTGACGTCATTGGTTTACGTTTTCAATAAGAGAATGTATGTGAAAAGAGAGAGGGGGAGAATGAGACAATGTTTTTACTGCTCCCAGACGTCTAATTGACTTCTGGTCGCTTATTAAAAGTCCAAACAGGTCATATAAGGGCTCCTTCGATGACTCAGTCTTTATGTACTCTCCCACACTGCCAAAACTGTTTACCTTCGCCTCGTGTCAGATTAAAATCAATGAGCTCGTTAAAGAATTTAGTAATAGTTAATTAATCGCTTTAGTTTTACGACGGTCATAAATTTACGGGATTCAGACGGATAGAAAATAAGTACTTTATTTCGCGGTAGCAGAACCTTTGTTGGTGTTCGTTTTTGTGACACGTTTTATTGTTTCTTTTGATACTTTGGCAAAGATCTTTTTGATGCCGTATATTCTCAAGCTGATGTAAACGATCCAAGTTTTCTAATTGATCCTTAAACTAATATTTTTTAAATAAAATTTTCAAGTACTATTTACCTATTTCATTATTGAAATAGCGTTTTATTTCTGTTAAAAGTACAGTGTACTACTAGATTTTTGCTCGAGTGACGCTTCTGTTTCATTTGGCGACAATAACATTAGGTGCAATCAATCCAATGAGAAACAAACAAAAAGAAACAAATTATATTGAGTGAAGACTTAGTCTTATAGATGTTTAGAAAAAAGATGAACGATAGATTGGAGCTTTGGAAATGTACACGTGCAGAAGAATAGAATGTAAAATGGTATCATATCATGAACGAAGAAGTGGCCTACTCAGAAGAATAACAAACAATATAAACACTAAGCACTATATGAAGAAAGAAGATGAACTGGATTGTGCGTAATGTAAGGTAAAATTTTATATTGATAGAGAGTTTAGAAGGGAGATTAAGGTTAAACCAAATAAATGAAGATAAAAATATTTTTGCTAATTGAAAACATCAAAGTAGGAGTTTATGAACAACTAAAAAAGAATGGTAAAAGAAAAGAATGAAGAAATGTGGATAAGAAGACTTTCTATCATAAATGACTTGGTAATGTTTAAGCAGTTTTTGCAACAGAATTAAAGAATAAATTTTCGTTTTACTGTAAAGGCAAGTGTAAATATTTTCTAATGTTTAAAATAATTGATACTTTAATAGTGTGTATGATTAAAAACAACCCACGAAAATTATACACTTCTTACACATATTAAGCGAATTGTACAAAATTATCCTAATTCTTAAATACGAAAAACCTGTTCTCTCCTTTTCAACGGACTAACATTATCATATTGAGATGAAAAATAAAAACAGCAAATCTTTAAATGTATTAATAATGTTTACGGATAGTTCAAAATATGCATTAATGCTGGCAGCAGAGCCTTACAATAAAGGACGCATGCGAGGTTAATTGAGCAAAAATTACTATTACATGCAACATTAGTTCCAACGATGCTAAACAGCTGTTATTAAAATACAAAATACCACAAGTAGGCCCTATTAATCATAGTACATAAATAATTAAAATGTATGCAAACTTATGAATGTAAAAGAGAAACAGTTAAAGCTAACATGATTGGCCTTGGCTGCAGCTCGTGTCCAGTTAGTGATCAACCTGATTATATTTCTCAATTAATTAAGATTGTTTCACGTCTTTTTATAGTGCACTCGGTGTTCACAAGTCAGAATATACATAACAGAATATTACATCATAATTAAAGTATGTAGGTCTGTCCAGCTAGTAAGGGATTTATTTTGTTATTGTGTATGATAGTTACTAAACTAATACTAATATACTCATTCTGTTATTTAGGTTATTCGTAATCTATTCTTCAATTGAAATGTTTTGGTATGTAATTGGAGATTCAATAAAATTATAACATAAGTACAAATATAAAACATATAAAATTGAAAACTAATTACAGACCAATATAAAATCGGAAACGCTCGAATTTCACAAATAAATTTCAGTTGTTATTGTGATTATATGTTGAAAATTGTAATACAAAATAAGCAAAATTAAATGTTTTAAGTATGGTCAAATCTATACCCCACGAAATCTGGAAACGCATGAATGGGGGCACAAAGGAGCCCGCGGCAATTATATAACAATTTACTTCAAATTCAATAATTTAGTACAGTTTGTATAAAGAGATACTGGAGAGGTATAATGGGGGGGGGGGGGTTAGATTGAGCAACTAAGGAAAAATGTATATCCTATCCTTATTATACAAAGTCTTCTGCTTTGGGAAAGAAAGACCATGTCAAATAGTCTGAATGGGATTTTGTAAACCCATTATATCAATTTCATGACGAAATTGGCATACAATCTCTCTATATATATAAAATGCAATGTCCTGACTGACGATCAACGCAGAGCCGATTCTATTAAAGCTAGAGACTTGAAACTTGGATGGTACATCCGTCCAATAACGTAGAGACGCGCGGTGTAAAGATTTTACAAAATTTTGAATTTATAGGGTAGAAAATGCGAAAATTCATCACTAGCATAAGCAGCCCTATAATAGATGAAACAGCTGATTCGTATCAAATGCTTGGCAACACAATAATTCTAGGTGTGGCCTGTTTTTATTAAACCAAAATAACGTATCTTTATACATTTACATTCATTACCATATCAATCAAATTAGCACATTAGAATTACCGGTAGGTAATCAATTCAGTCATTATCAAATGTTTCACAAATACACTTCACAAACACTTAAACGACATTAATCACAACACATTTAAAATGTATACACAAACACGGTCTAACATACATTTTCGGCGACCGTTCACGAATACTTTCGATCGTCAAATAAGCACTTTTCTAGCTCCATGCTATTTAAATGAGGAATTCGCTAGTTAGTTGGGTACCAATAACTTTAAAACTACTTGACCTATTGTCCTAAAATTTGCAACTTATATTTTTTCTTATATTATACATAAAATGTACTAGTTTCAAGAAAAAGTAATAAAAACTAACATGTAACAAAACAATTTTGTATTTAAAAAAATATTTAAAAAAAAACATTGTCTGTGTTTTTTATTGCATTTGGTTTTTTATATTTTAAAAATCCTAGTATACTTTGTTGATACTATAGTAACCAATGATCAGAAAAAATGTCAGGTATTTTGGATTGCTGGTTTAGAAGATAATTGTACCTAAGTGTTGCAAAACAAAGTTACGGAAATCAGGCATTTAAGTTGAACTTTACTTACAATGACTTAAAACTGTCCTGGTGAGTAGTTGTCATCTTGTTTTCAGCTGTTCAGTGAAAATAACAGGTTAGCCAACCATACAAATATTTTGTATATGAAAAAAGACAATGTGAATTTGTATGATTTCCACTGTTAAGTGGAGTTTGGATTCAGGCCTTAAATTATGCGAAAAGTAATGGAAACCTTTACAAAAAAATGTTTTTTAATACATAAAATGATAATTTACTATATTAAAATATATTTATTTTTAATCAGCATATACCAGGGAATAAATTTATGCAATACAAAATTTTACGATTTTTTACCCAAAAAGTGCATCCCCCTTAATAAATACGATAGTACGGTAAGAAGTATTAATAGGATAGATATTTTATATGTTATAACCTTTAGTTTTTATAGAATTACTTTATTATTAACTCAAAAAACCTTCATTATTAAATCAAATAGAAAATTAATTAAATTTGGTAACTGTTATAGGAATATTGCTATTTTCAAAATGCTATGAAAATGCCATGAAATATTTTTCAAAATGTGTGATTTATTCCAACCTCATATATAGGATAGTTTTTATCCCGATCTAAGGGGTTGAAATGGGGTTGCTACCCAAATAAAATAAACTATTAAACAAATTAAACTAACTTCATACAAGCTATAATCATCAAATTAGGCAGCCTAAAGTATTTAGGGCACATCCAAATCGAGCCAATCCCTCAGGTCATTTTCGATGGGTCGTAAAATGTTCCCCTTCCACCCAGTCAAATCGAGCCAGCTCCATAAATAAATTGTGTAAGGGTCTGCCATAAATCGTGTAAGGGAATAAAAAAAACCAGAGGTACTAACCTATACTGTTTAGTCACAGAATGATGCCAATAACAGTATGATTATAATATTTCGTCGTTATTATCACATTATATAATTAAAATTAAAAAAAACCAGAGGTACTAACCTATACTGTTTAGTCACAGAATGTTGCCAATAACAGTATGATTATATTTCGTCGTTATTATCACATTATATAATTAGAATAAAAAAAAACAGAGGTACTAACCTATACTGTTTAGTCACAGAATGATGCCAATAACAGTATGATTATAATATTTCGTCGTTATTATCACATTATATAATTAAAATTAAAAAAAACCAGAGGTACTAACCTATACTGTTTAGTCACAGAATGTTG
>JAGFPH010000347.1:311077-324614 GCA_018207615.1 Philaenus spumarius
ATGATTATAATATTTCGTCGTTATTATCACATTATATAATTAGAATTTAAAAAAAACCAGAGGTACTAACCTATACTGTTTAGTCACAGAATGTTGGAAACAGTAAATGTTTTCTAAATACGCCTTACTGAAAATATGGAATAGTCTACAAAACTTCTGCTTCAGTGATTTCAAGGGTTGAATAGCTGGCTCGATTTGGATGTGGTCCGAGGGTCACCTTTAAGCCTCTGGCTCCATTTGAATGTTTTTGGGTAGGCGGAGCAGGTAGACTGGCTCGATTTGCCAGAGCCCAGTATTTACACTTTGATTACTTACGTCAAAGTCATGAAATGGGATAATAGCCCTTAAGATGAAATCAAGCAATAGCGAAGTATTGCGGGTCCACTAGTATTATTATAATAAGACTTTGAACTGTTCTGTGTTTGCTTGTGTCGGCTTTTTTACTTGTGTGTGATTTTTATATTTTTTACTGCATATAAAGTTTTAAAATAATGTACATCACATTAATTTTGTATTTTACATCAGGAGGAGCCTTGATACATTTTTGCAAATGAACCGAAACTTTTAAATTCCTGTTTTAGGTGTTACATGATATTATGAATTGGAAAAAGGTTAAAAATGTTTCCTAAATACGACATTATACTATAAATAAAACATTTTTAATAATTCTTATTTGACATTACAGACAGCTATTAAAAATATTAACAAATTACAAGCGAAATTAGTGTAATGAATACTACTTGATAAGATTGTTGTACGTCAGTGAAACAAAATATATGCAGATTGTTTCTTAAAACCGTCCAATAAAGGTAATGACAGCAGTTACAGTTAAACCGAGACAGTTGTCGTAAAACAGATTTTATATAAAATAAATATATCAGAGCGGGTTCGGTACACAATCGGAAACAAGTTGCCTTTTTAAATAAACGACTATTGTAATATCGATTGTACAAAAACAAATCCTCGACCACTAAGTAGCAATTTAAATGTAGAGCAGAAGAGAAGAGTTTTGTAGGCTGGGCACGCAGTCCTTGGTCGTCTGTATAAGGCATCAGACATGCCGCCATGACGGGCAATCCAAATATTTTACTGGGCATCTTTGGACTACGGTTCTTATAAATGCACTATAAAATAACACCGAACTTAGAGAGAACTTAGAGGGGCACATGGGTTAAGGTTGGTCAACTACTTCAAATAATTTAAGTTGTTTAACCGAAAGCAAACTTATTTGAATTTTAGTAAACTAGTTTCACGTTTCCTTTATTTTATTTCCATCTTTTCTTTATGCCAGGGTAGTAGCGTAGCCCTCATAAACTAAAAGCCAGTAATAAGCTTGAACCTACGCTACAGAGACAAAAGATGTATACAGTTACTAATTATAATAAAAAACAAATAAGCTTACTACATGGAACAACTAATCCGCAGAAAGTATTATACTATTTTACACCTCCTTCTTTACAACATCTGTGGTATCTGTTGATTTACATTCTTTAGCTCTACACTTTTTTGCATGACAGTGGTCTCTCTGGGTGTATAATGTTTTCTCTGTGGTTGGATTTTCCAACAGTAGCAAATTTGGATGACAGGGCTAACAATTACAACAAGTCAATTCTTGGTAAACTAGTTATCTTTCTTAACATATTATAAATACCTCACGAGTGCTGTTGTTTAAAAACGTTTACTACATAATTTCGAGTTGATATTATTTATTTGAAAATTCGAATTCCACCAAATCCATTCCTACGTCACGCTATAGTATTAATCGCTCGTTTTGAAGACACTTAGAGGTATTGCTCAGATTAAGGTTACCATGCCGAAACAAATCACTCGAACCAGTTTCCTTCATCAGTCGTTACGGTTAATCCAAAGCAAATCCCTCCGGTGCCGAAGATTTCCGCGTTTTCAAGATTTTATTGAATGTGGTGCGAAATATTGATATTAAATTTAAAACGTTTACATCAATGTATGTAGGATTCCTAAATGAATGTGTATACAATGAAATTATAAATCCACTGAAAGTTCATTTTTGGATCACTGGAAGTACCTTTTATTTTTAAAGGCTGTTCATATAAATACTATGGATTCGGGGAATATTTTATATTCGTGTTAAAATTACTGAGTCATCGTGTGATTGGATCATATCCCTGTCTATATACCGTATTTTTGTTTATGGAAAACATTATTTAAAAAAATACTGACACAAAATATCACAACTAATAAGTTTAATTACTCAAATGTGTTTCAACGACGACAAAGTCGCCATTTTCAGTGATGCACCAGCTACAATAATCAAACTATAGCAGTTATAATTTTATAACTCAAATTAGTTTATTTACAAACTCAAGCTCAATATTTTTTTATAAATTGTATAAGAGTGTTGAAGTAAAAATAGTATTCATGAATACTAAATTTAAATCCTAATATGTTGTTATTATTATTATCATCATCATTAGGGGCTTTATTTATGCCAGTTAGACTAAATTAATGTATTTTGCGAACTTCCAAGTAACCAACTTAAGGACGACCAGGCTAACCGCTACTCCCCTTTTTAATTTACATAATTTAAAACCATGGATTTTTACTGAGAAATTTTTAACGGTATTAAACAGAGATACCGTTCAGTTTTAGTAAAACAATATGATAAAAACTGAAATACCAATGCTGTTATTTGAACAAACATTGTAATTATATGTCATCAATTACAAAAAGTGCTTAAATTTTAAGAAAAAGAAAGTCACATAAGTATAATAACACTCATCAAAGAAGAAATTTCCTTTTCCTCATAGTTTAAATGAAACAGATAAATCAAATTGAATAGTGTAAACATAAGTATGCTTTGTTCCTTGATTTATATTCTAATCAATTTCATCTATCAACAAATTATTCTTGTATTATTAATCTTGTCCTTATCTCATAGCAGAAGAACATACTATTTGGTAATAATAATTGTTTTATCTTTTATATGCGTCGTTTAACCTTTAAAAGTGTGAAACTAAATTATTTAAACGCGTTCTTCACAACAACAAGGATTGTCGGAATAAAAAATCGAATTTAAGCACGTCACAGAGCATTTAATAATAGCCGTCAAATGCAATTATAACAATCGAAATCATTAATTGTAGAGAGAAAAGACGTTCTTTCATAAGATACTCGACGGCTATTTAAACCTGCAAGAGTAGGGTAGGCGTGGCACCTGTTGTAAGGTGAGTCAATGAACTCGCACCCCACACTTAGACATTTGCATGTACAAATGAAATCATTAAGCGAAGAGAGAACAAGCTTTGGAACATTATATTTGAGGGAAGAAAAAAAGAATTAATGTAGGCGTTGGATAAATTAAATAATGACATCGGCTTATAACAACGGAATATGCTTCGTAATTTAACATTATGTAGACCATTCATGTGAAATGATTTGGTCTAAATAGTTTTAGAAACACCAACACAAGAGGTTAATTATATTAGTTTTATAACGTTCCATTGTGTTTAAATACGCAATATTGTGCATCTATTAATTTGTAATACATTATTCCTCTTTAAATTGTGTTATTTTCAAACCGTCATTTACCAAAATGTATTCTTGTTGATTAGGCTTTATGCCTATTTGAATAAGCACAACAAACAGTTTAACATAAATTGCATCTTCTTTATGAAATAGCAGAGATGTGTTTGGACAAAATCATTTAAATTGTATTAGTTAGGAAATGTTGTTTACTTGAAATGTTTAGTGTACAATCACCTAAACAATTTAGTATTCTGTTAGTGCAAAGTTTTATGAACTTTTGGCCACTAAATAAAATAGATTATATAGTACTATATTTATTCTTTTCACTGATACAATGTTACTTCTTTATTGTGGGCTAACTCCTGCACAGCATTGCAATTAAATGTCGGTTATACTTTATTCGCAGATTTATATTTGATGGCACTCGGATTTTGAATGCAAAACGGAAAAAGGTCTACGACAGTCTGTTGGGAGCTAGTGCTTTGTACTGTCAACATGTACAATTCAAGTATAATACATAACTATTTTTAATGCTTTTAACCGACTTACATTTGTAATAGGAGTACATGTTGTATCAGAGTTGGGGAGGTATATTTAGCGTTTAGTATAATACAGTTACATGACATAGATTTATGATTAAGCATACTTCAAAGTCAAGGCCTAATATATTCAAATCTAGTAGTAGTAAGTTACCGTTACCCCATTCACTCAGCACTGTAGGGGTACTTTTCTTTTTCTATTCTGCTTTGTATTTTTCACACCTCAAGTGAATAAACATAAATATGCCTCATTGGCAATTTGATATCAAATTTAAAAGAGTACGTGGATTTAGGTTTGCATTTATTCGTTGAAGATTGGTCCATGCATCGCTAGGATCTAGTTCAACAAATTTAATTGAAGTCGGGTTAATTTAATATCTGTAATATGTGAATTTAGAAAATGATGAACTATAGTTGCCTCGGTAATGCTTTCATCAACTATTTCCAGAATCGAATTTATGTGTGCCATTAAAATAAGAGAGACGGCAGTGTGTACACTATTAACCTAGTTACTGTGTTTGTAGTTGCAATGCACGTCGAAAAAACATGACTAGACATAGAATGGTAAAACGAAGCATGATGAAGGTGAGCGTGAAGGAATCCATGACTAAAAGAAACCATCTCACGGTTCCTAGTTACAGCGTTCACACTGCAAAAATGTTAATGTTTACATTAAATATGGAAAACTCAGTATCACGGCTAATCGTGGTTCATATAGATTCAAGGAAAGGGATTAAACAATCGAAATAAAAAACTATTTTTCTGAACAGAAAAAACGTAGATTTTATTTAGAAGGTTTACTCATATTTTTTTAAGATTATAAGAAACTAATCAAATAATAAATTGTTATTATTCAAACACAAAGTATATTACCATAAAAATGTTATTTTCGTTTTCCCACACAATACACAAATATTGAATATATACTTCAAAAACAAGGATAACAACAGTTAAACTAAACTGCGCTTCAAGTGTACATTTTCATTCAAACCTGAATATAATCTTTATATCTTGTATTTTCATAACTTTACCGTTGAAATTGTATTACAAATACTGGTATATCTTGTTAAAAACACCCCTGCACTTGTAGGTTGTTCCTGATTAATAAGTTGGTGATGAGAAAGCAGCGATTGATAACCTCACAGTTAAATTTCTAAATTCATCGCTGAGATATGTGTTAAACTTCGTGTTGCTGTACAAAGGCCAAAACATTAAATTGCATGTTTGCAATAATAGCTAATAATTGAATTGTTAAAACCTATTAAATGATACTATATTCATTAGAGTACACGATTCATTTATCATGAACACTTCTCATGTCCGAAGCAGATACTTAAAATAATATAAATTTCAAAATTGTACTTTTTCAGCACTGATTGCACAAATTTGTACTGACCTTAGTTTAACCTGCATTTATTTATTGAAAATAAATATTAAAAATTTGAAAAGTTATATTTATGGTACATTAATTATTGCTCCTTATATTAATTTCTTCGCTAGGTACTTTATTTTGTAAGAAACAAAAGTACCCCAATTTCTATTTTGGGTATGTATTTCCTTTTCAACTGGTATTTAGTTTTTTGTTTTATTCCTACATAAGCTTTTTGGTTTTCCGTTCACAGTTTTCTAAAAATTGTTTTATCCACTTCCCAAAATTTTTTTTTTGAACAGTTGGTCACTTTTTAAGAGAACCAAAAACACAATTTTACCGACAGTTATTAAGATTAAATGTAATTATGCGTTTAATGTATTTTAAGTTTTTCACCTTGTATGACTGAATGCCACCAAATTTTAAATCTCACAATATTAAAATTAACACAAGATCGGAGTGACAATACCAAGGTATAAAGATTCTGTTGCCCATATGAAATGTTACGACAGTAAAATATCATAATTTTCTCACATCATGAATTCGCCAGGTTTTCAACGAGTTATAAATTACCATTTTGTACTAGAACTAGATGAAATATTAAATTTCAAATGAGAATAGTATTAGAAATAAAAGATTATAATTGGTCTCTTGACCTAGCCCTTGTATTCTAAAAGTCACAACCTTGATTCTTTTGATTGGCATAAACTCACGAAGCTTGCCCACCTCTCTCCGTGCATATTATTCAAACGACTGTAGGTACCTTATTAAACGCAATATTATTTTTAATCACGCCAACAGTTTCCATGCTTCATTAGCTTAAGACAGTTTCGTGATCCATTCACATCAAGAGTACCTCGATCCTGATGCGCATCGAAATGAAGTCATTGCAGCTCATTTCCAGCAGGCGTGTAATTTAATGGTGTAAGTGACATTGTAATTATACGAGATACGATCCTTTAATTATACGAAACAAAACTGCGTACACATTGTACTCTTGTACCTTCGTTATCCTTTATTTATTTCCCAATTGCCATTTTACAAAAGGTGCTACCTTAGTATGTATAATTTGCCGCCAAGTCTGTCACCCCTCTCCCCCCAAAAAACGTATAAAGGCCTAAAAATGACTCGATTATAGCTATTTAACAAACGTTATGGCAAATTTTAATCTTCATTTAATAATATAGGCCTAATATGAAACATATTATTTTATTTAATACTCAAATAAATCAAATTAAATATTTTGAAAATATACATATATAGCATTAGTCTCTATAATATAAAATGCAATGTCCTGACTGATGATCAACGAAGAGCCGATTCTATTGCAGCTAGAGACTTGAAATTTGGGAGGTACCTCCGTCCAATAATGTAGATGCGCACTAAGAAAGGATATTGCAAAATTTGGAATTTAAAGGGTAGAAATTGCGAAAATTCATCACTCCCATAAACAGCCATATAACAGATAAAAGAGATGATTCGTAACAAATGCTTAACAACACAATTTTAGGTGTGGCCTGTTTATATTAAACCAAAATAACGTTTTTTTAGGTAATACATTTACATTCATTACCATATCAATCAAATTAGCACATTAGAATTACCGGTAGGAAATTATTTTTCACCACCAACTTATCTAGGTTGGTTTAATAAAATAAAGACAAACACAAAGGAAAAATCAATGAACTGTAATATAATTTAAACATCTATTATAATTCAACATAATTATTGTTACACATTATTAATAAAACAGATGATTTGGATCAAAAGTTTAATTCAATTTTTATTTAGGCCTTTAAAACCTATGAAATATGTTGTATCTATATAATAAAAATGAAATGATGTCCGTTGTTAAGCGCTTGAGAACGGCTTTACCAATTTGGCTAATTTTTTTTTTTAAATGTACGTAATAGTCCGAATTAGGTTTTTATAGAAAGAAAATTTTGAAAAATTCGTTTAAAATTTTATAATTCGGGAAAAACATACTTTTTTTGATGGGAATTTGTATGAATTCAAGACATAACTCACAAAAACAGCTGTTGGGATAAAAAGCTTAGCAACACATATTTGTTTACATTCATTACCATTGCAACTTTTTTCGCAAATTTCAAATAATCTGTTTATTATTCTTCAAACCCAACATCTTTTTTAGGATAGATTGAAAAACTAAAAACAAACACAAACAAAAATCAACGAAAAATTCTTACTGTATTATAATTCAATTCAAACATCGGTTGTTACATATCTACATACTTAGAGATATGCTGTTTATAATATTGTTTATATCAAATATATCTTATCTTTGAATTGTTTAGTACTTTTCAAATCATATTTTCGGTTTAAAAAAAAAATACTAAACAAATTATTTGACACCATGCATAACCATAAACATACATGAGTTTAAACATAATTAATTAATTATATTAAAAACCAAACAAACAATCAGAATGATAATAAAAGCCATTAAAATATCATACTTTTATCTCTATTTTGATATAAAATTGTATATTTAAATCCCAATCAGTACCTTTTACTAATTAGGACTATAAATTTAAAATTACAAACTCTGATCCACTTTATTACATCTTGAATTAACCACGGATGTTAAAAAGTGATTCAACATACTTTTGAAATTCAACATTCCAACGAACATTACATTAGTTTAATCATAATTATATTGAAAACTAAACAAACAATCTGAATGAAACTAAAAGATATTTTTTATATAATTGTATATTTAAGTACTGAACAATATGTTATACTAATCTATATCTGTATTTAAAAAGCAATTGGTGTTTGTCCACGATGAACTCCGAAACTACGCAACCGATCTTAATTAAAAAAATTCAAAATGTTTGCTTTAATATGACTTAAAATATAGAATAGTTTGCATCCCGATCTAAGGGGTTGAAATGGTGCTGCTACCCCTATAAAATGAATACAAATTAAACTAACTTCATACAAGCTATAAACCTAAAATTATATAATATTTTTTTAAGAGATTGCAAAACTATTTGCAATTTTATTACTTAATCACCGGGATGATATGGGATAACTACCCTTAAAATTAAATCAAGCAACAGTGAAGCATTGCGGGTCCACTAGTTAATGTATAAAAAGTTAGCCTACTCTATGGACGACGAGTAAGAAATGAATGCCGAGTCAACATGAACAACTGATTGCGTGCAGGACTTTGATAATCAAAATATTACCCCTCAAACGGTTTGTTTAATGAACTGCGTTAAATCTTTTATTAATCATTTACTTCAATCGCACATTTTCCAAATTTACACATACATTAGGAAAGCACGGTTAAATGCGCGATACAAGATTAAAAACAACTTTGTTTAATACTAGGGCAAAACAACTCAAAAATAAGTTGAAATTTGTCAAACACTGATATATTAATTCTAAAGAATAAAAAAAAATGCCGACGGAAGTGAAAACCGTCATGAATATAAATCGGTGGTTACATTAGTTTAATCCGAAATTTGATCAACATAGGCTAACTTTAGGTTAGGCCTATACTGAACCAACACACGTTTCTTTAAATGCATTTAAATTCATTACCATAGCAACCATGTTAGCAAATTTAGACATTTTAAAATAATAAACAACCCTTTTATAATTTCAGTGAACATATTTTCAAACTGAAATTTCTATAGTACATGCTTATAAACCCTAAATGTGAAATAAAAGTAAATTTGCATGTTTGAATTGTAGCATTTCAGGATTTTTTTGCAAACTAAAACACAACTTAAACAAAGCATCGCAGTATACACACATTAAAGTTTCCACGAAGTCAATTTAACTTTACTTTTATTTCTAATTGTTTGGTTATGTTAAGAGCAATCCTAAGTATGCTCGTTTCTTCATAGACTCGATTAAAACTTTTATATTATAAACTTAATACTTTGAACATTTTTCGTTATTTAGGTTACTATCTTAGTGTTGAGATTATGATCAAATATGATAAACAAATCATGGAATATAAGTCTGGAGGTATAAGGGGTTTTGCATACTAAAAACGAAGTAGCCTACTTAATATAAAATCCTCAAATATGTATGTATAACATATTGATTATTACAACTTGATTTAAATTATTTTGCACTATTTCGAGAATTTAATACAGTTGAAAATTTCAAACTGGAAGAAAACAATATCTGTTATTCCAACAATACTTGCAGGCATAAATCCGTCTTTCCGACAAAAAACCAAGAAGGCCTGCTGGGAGCGAAATGAGATCACATTTCATTACATAAATCTATGGTCTGCAAGATAGTGTTTAAGATTTATAGACAGCGCTGGAGTAGCAGTTTATGGCTTCTAGAGCCTGCAGGAGCCTTAGATCTTGAACAAGCAAAATAAGTAAACAAATGTAAATTATGACTGCTTAGGAGCAAATATAGTCGAGCGCCTGCGCCATAGGTCAGCATAAAATACTGTATATCCATTGGAAGACTTAAATGTAAATTTCAGAAAAGGAGTATATGGGATGAATATATAACGGTAGATATATAGTCAATGATGTATAATTTGTTGATAATAATGTTTGTATGTCCACCATCCAATCAATAATTGAATAGCTGCCTGGAAGAATGTTGTAGGGTACAAAATTAAAATAATTACAATTTGTAATTAGTTTGAATTATTTTAGATTGACGCGAATATACATCCCTGGTTTCCTTTGTGAACCTACTTTGAATGACATATTTATTTGTATAATTATTACTTAATCTTCCTTTTGTTCCTAATGTTCCATACAAAGTTTTCCATAGTAAAACAACTTTAAAAATTTTGTACTTCACAACATTCTTCGAAGCTGCTATTCAATTATTACTAATTTTACAAGATGTGATCACACTCGTTCCACAATTGTCTATGTATTTTGATAAAATATAAGCTATTTGTTTTCATCTAAATATTATCTATTTTCCTTTTTAAGTCAAACAAACCTTGGATTTGAAAAAGATCATGTGCACCCGTGACCAATACAACAGGTTAAAATATTAGATTGGCTCAAATATTGAAAGGCAACCCATTTAATTACGAAATTTATGTTAAAACAAACTAATATAGACGTTATCAATTATTTATTACACTTATTTTAAAAATAATAGTACAAAAAAGTTCAAAAGTTAGACAAATTAATTTATTATAAAACATAAAATATTTATCCTTAAAATTAGTTATTGAATTGCTAAGTTTAAGGTAAACCAGGTGTTTTAAACCAACTGTCAGAAAATGTGGTCGTGGTTTATTATCCTTGGTTTCATAACGGAGTTATTATTAGTAATTTAAATAGCATTTAATTGTTTTTTAAGTTCAGTTGCAATCATTATGTTCGGCCGACGTTTAATTTAAGTATGCAATATCTATTCAAAATAAGACATTTTTAACAACAAGTTCTGGATTAGCTTGTTTCATATAACAACAAGATTGTTTACAAATTGGTACATAATATATAATTGTATAAATACCATCCATAAACCAATCGTGTTTTCAATTATACTGTTGCGAACATTATGTAAAAACTGTATTTTCAAAGTAGACTAGGGCCAACGAATATAAAATATAAATTAGCAATTCCGTTTGTAAAGTGAGTTTCTAATGATAAATTGCAAATATTTGTATAAATCTTTATTTATTATTATGTTGTGCATATTCTAGTAATTCTGTTCGTTATTTATTTTCGTTACTTGTATTTTTTTAGCTTAGCTATAAATAAATTAAACCTTTTAAATTTACCTTAAAATATAACACAACCCATACTTATATAGCAGTCACACTGATGATATTTATGACTCTCTGCATTTCATCGACAAGTCGAATTGAGGCTACATTCACGAATTTTACTTTTCGTAGTGAAATCAAGTTATGTTCGATTCCTCTATGTTACCGGCTGGCCTAAAAACCTCAATACAAGCGTTCTCGCGGGGAGGCACTACTTAGTCAAGTATGTCGCTATTTGCCTTCAGGGCCGGTTACGCCTCGATGTTCCTGCTAAAAGGATTTGGTTTTGTTGAGATGGAAGAATTGCTGTACAGTCTTAATAGTCAAACATCAATATATCAGTTTTATAAAATATTATTAAATGCCAATAAGTCCCCGTGAAAAATCACAGGCAGATTAATTAGATACACATCAGAAATACATCTATACTAATCTATACTTCTCTACTAATATTATAAAGAGGTAAAATGTGGTTGTTTGTTTGTATGTAGGGGGTAATCTCTTGAACTACTGAACCGATTGAAAAAATAGTTTTACTAATAAAATGCTTCATTATCCCTGGATAACATAGGCTATAATTAATTTTGATAAAAACATTTTTATTTACATTTGTAAATTTAGTCTGAAAAAATTCTTAGGTTAGGCCTAGACTGATGAATTACCATAGCAACCAATTGAATAAAATAACAGATAAAACAGCTGTTTGCTCTAATATTTCCATTAACAGCTCATATCAAACTTTGAAGCAATTTTTATTTGTACCCGGTATTTCTAACTTTTAGGTTACGTTTTTATTAAAGTGTAGACCTGAGCTTTGCTGGTTCTTTTAACCTTCATTATAACTGCTGTTATAAAATATACGAAATAATTTTATTTGAACATTTAACATTATTTACCATCTTAGCTGTGGGGTTATTATTAATCCTACACCTTTAATATAAAGAAAACGTTAACATGATTATATATATAGAAGGTTTGAGCGGGGTTGTGTGCGGAGCACGCAGGGGCTTCCCGTAGTAATTTATAAAATTACAATTTAGAAACAGCAAACTTTAGCTAGGCCTACCTAATATGATGAGGAAATTTTTAACTGCTAAATGTGTATGATTTTAAGGATTGTAAAACTGTAGACCTACCGGTGTTTGTATTTTTTTTACATAGATTAATATATATATATATATATATATATATATATATATATATATATTCATGATTGAGCGGAAAGTGATGGTCCTGTAAACTGTACACTATAATGATGGTCCATGGGACTCTTCATTTAAACAGGTTTATATAAAGATGCTATTGACTATAATATGTCATTTGGTTCATTTATAAGGATTCGTACACATATATTCCATAAAAAATACATTATAGTCGAAATTTTGGAACTTGATGGTCCTCGTGAAAAGAGCCCATCTTGATGATCCGCCTATAATAATTTATAAACTAACAGAACATGGTGGTCTACTATCCCTTTGAAGTACAGTGGGGGAAACAGCTCTGCTATTGGCTGACGTGGCTTGAGGGGAAATTGCCTGACGCAAACCAACGCCTTGGTTTGTTTTGTGTTATTGTTTCTTATTAAGTTTTGATTTGAAAACAAATTACAAACAAAACGAACTGTTTAATTAAAACGCAACGCTTCCTTCGCCTGGTCATTGTGTAAGCTAAACACGTGTATGTTTAGTAACATGTTTTAATACGTTTTAAGTACAGTATTATATTTGATTAGTAGAGCGATTGACTTCATGGTTTGGTACGGATCTATTATGCAAAGGGGCTGCGCCCCAAATACGGGTATTGATGTTTATATAACCATTTTATAACTTTGTTTACACTAATTAACAATAACGTATAGCGGCCGACTTTATAGTATGGTTCGGATCTTTATCGCAATTGGGCTACGTCCCCAAATACAGAAATTTGTATTTGCTGCTTATAAAGTGTAAAACTTGTAAGGTCTATTTACATGACGTCCGAGTTTATCGCTAGTTTACTTGGTATTGTTCTCATCTATTTTGCAATAGGGGCTACGCCCAAATATAGAAATTTAGATTTTCTGTTTATAAATTGTAATTAACGTCAATTTATTTACCTATGGTGGATCCTGTGTATAGTAGCCAACATCGTGGTTTAGTTTGCCATTTAAGAGCCATGGGGCTACGCCCCAAATACAAAAATTGCTATTTACTGCATATAAACTGTGTAACTTGTCACTCTATTTACATTTGATGATGTCTGAGTGTACAGGTAGTCTACATGGTATGGTTCGGGTCTATTCTAGAATAGGGGCTACGCCCCAAATACGGATATTTAGATTTTCTGTTTATAAATTGTAAACAACGTCAATTTATTTACCTATGGTGGATCCTGGGTATAGTAGCCGACATC
>JAGFPH010000347.1:363514-379481 GCA_018207615.1 Philaenus spumarius
TTTTCAATATAGTAAATATAAACGCCTATATTTTTCAATATAGTAAACAATCGCCTATATTTTTCAATATAGGCCTAGTAAACAATCACCTATAATTTTTTAAAATATAGTAAACAATCACATATACTGTTTTAAAATATAAAACCTTCATGACAATAACGTTTACGATCTTGAGAATGTCATAAATGTCTTGTATAATCCGTTGCATTGGAGTTTTATAGATGTTCCGTTTTAGTTGTTTTTAATTTTAAACCGTTGACCGAAAACTATTGTTCTGCCACTCTTAATGTTAATAACATTGATTCTTCTGTACTGTACTTCGGTACTGTTTAAAAAAACAGCAATAGTTCAGGTTTGGCTGCCTTCCTAACGTTATAAGGCAAGCAAGCCATTTACATAAATAAAAACAGCAGATGACCTGTCAGGACAGATATTGAACCCCTAGTGAATTGACTTTCCAAGAATAATAAAATTCACTTGAATACATAAACGTTACTCTTTGTTTCCTACCGGTTTTAATTAAGTCTACTAAATACAATTGAATGGCCAACACAGTTGAACGCTTTTGACAGGTCACACATCAGCAATGCTGCACAACATTTCCTATCAATAGAGCACATTCTAGAGTCCATAATAGTAGATTCTGTAGAGAAACCTTTCCGAAAGCCATATTGTCACTTTGTTGAAGTTATTTATTTTAAAATATTAACGCTGCATTCTGAAGTTTCTTTCAAATATGTTTGGTAAGAGAAATAGGTCAATTTTTCTCTTAAAAAAACACAGTGTTTATAAGTTTATATTTAAGTCATATTTGGGAGAATTTATAATTCAAAGGAGTAAAGTATAAATAAATATTGAGCTTGACTTGTGAGAAGATGTACTTGATAGAATAAAACTTGAACACACAATCTCACAACTAATACGTTTATTAATTCAAACGTGTTTCAACGACAAAGTCGCCATCAACAGTGATGCATGAGCTACAATAGTCAAATTATAACTATAGTTATACCTCGTGCATTACTGAAGATGGCAACTTTGTCGTTGAAACGCGTTTGAATTAATAAACGTACTAGTTGTGAGATTGTGTGTTCAAGTTTAATTCTATCAAATTCAAAAGAGTGGTTTATTGTTTAGAATAATGGATACAAATTATATTGAAAAAGATTTTTTTTATTGACAAGGGAGTATAAAATAACTGTAATTGTAAAATAACTTAATTTATTACACAATAAAGCTGATACAAGCCATCCAGCAGCCTACAACAATATAATCACCTGTTAAAACTCATAACAGTTGATTTTAGCCCATCGCCTTTACTGATTATTCAACAAAAATTAACCTATATGAAATATAACTTTAACAAATCATAAGCATAAACTGTTAATAATAATTATATATTATACTACAATAATAGTAAGTATGGGAAATAATTCGCCATTGTAACACCTTTCCTAGATTACACTTGATGTTTACTTCCTTCAAAACATTTGAGCTGGGCTGTATAGTGTTTATAATGAAAAGTAAATAACAAATGCTTTTGTGCAAATATTCTTGATAAACCTTTTAATGAAATAAATATCGTTAAAACTTACTCCGTAAAACTCTAGAAATAAGAATCTTTAGAATAAAAACGTTTTCCCAGTCTATGTATTAGTAGTTTCCGATTATTTACATAACTAAACAATATATTATGGCTAGGGAAATCCCCACCATGCTTCGCTCGCTAACAACCTACCTTCCTCTAATCACATATTTTACAATTTCCGTTTAATAAATGTGTAGGATTAATCATGATCTCAAACCTAAGGTAGCTCATTTAATTTATTAAATATACAGTTTATTATTATTTAATAATTGTATAAATCAACTTATTAAGAGTAAACTATATAAATTAATATATATCTTTAAGCCGATAAAATAGTAGATTAAAAATAACCAGTATGACTAGCCAACTCCTAAGCGAAAGCCTAATCTACAAATTAGAGATTAATTAATTGAAAGTTGGAAATTAGCCTTTAATATGAACGTTAAAGAGAAATAGCATAGCTGCCAGTTTAGACCGATGCCGATGTTTGTACGAACACTTCTAAAAATTGAGATAAATATTTTAAATAGACAGCTTTCATTTTTTAAATCTAAATTAGATATGTGGATCAGCCTTTGCACAAGATATAATATAGTTTAACAATTATAACTCATGGTTGTAGGCCTATGTAATTACTCGAATTTGTTTTCTTCTGACATCATTATAATTTACACCGAGTGAAATCAGCAACACAGATGAGACACAACAGCTGTTGTAGACAGCTGATACAATACGACGCTATTCTGTCCAGTATCCAATGTCCAGCGCGCAGCGGTTGCACAATGTACTACAGGAAGCGGCAAACATACACTAAGAATTTGCCGACTTGCAGAATCTATCTTTGTTTACTACTCAAGGCTCAGTCACCTCTGTCAGCTGGAAGCCAATGGGCTTTAATATCTCCCTCTTCAATTTTATTGTTGTTAATAATTAGGCACTACGGGTGCTAATTGTGCAGCCTTTTTTATTTTCATAGCCCAAGTACAATAACCGGAACAGATTCTAGTTGGAGTTTTAAAACTTATATTCACCTTTCAAAACATACTAGAAATCTTGCACTTTGGGGAAGGAGCTGAATGAAAGAATATGAACTCATTTTATTTGTCTCATTTAGTAACATACGGCATAGCTGCTCATAGTGCTCATAAGAGTGTATAAAACAATGCAACAATATTTATAGTATACAAACTCATACTAATGCAAGTCATAGACAAAATAAAGTAAAACTTTAGAAAATTATATAATTTGATACGCGTTGAAAAATGTAAGACCACTAATAAGATATATAGATGCATCTGAAGTATTCGAACTAACATACACTACTTGAATAACCATATGTTCTACGAGGTAGCACAGTAAACAGGGCCTATTTATACAAATATTGTCAAAATTTAATTTTTGTTATTATTTTGGACCTGTGTGTTTATTTGTTTAATCCTACATTTTTCTTAGAGGGTTTGGACCAGTGGGAATTCGGAAACGTGTATTTTAGTACACTTGGTTATACAATAGTTTTTCATTTGAAAGCAGGTTCTAAATTTTTAAATAATACATATATTTTTTAAACATTTAAATGATCTGGTGAAATCTGTCCATTTTCTGTGAATGTTTTAAAAAATATCTTTCTCCATGTTTTTATATTCTTTTTGTCATTATATTTTAATTGTATGGTTCACAGTGTGTTTTATTTTTTATATGTGTGCAGTTTGTTTAAAAGGTAAAGTTCGTATTTATCCATAATAATTTGTGTACTGATTTAAATTATTTATAAAATGTCAATAATAAATATAGCCTATACGATGACGAACTAGAAGTCCTAATGCTTTTCTTTTTAATATCTTGGATTCAATCAATGACACTGGAGCACAATCCCATAAATGTAATGCTTAAGAGTTTATAAACATTATAAAACTTAATTAATTAAATATTTACCAATAAACTCGAAAAATATTAATGTATCAGACATAAAATCCTATACTCTAATACGAGCAATGTCTGTTTGTTTGTTTGTACGTATGTTTGTTTGTACGTATACGAGCAATCTCGAGATCCAGCGGAAGGATTTTGCTGAAAGTTTGGGATTGGAGGCTTTTGGGTCTAAAAAATCGATTGATGAAAACCACTACCTCAGAAAAACTAGTATTTTTCTAATCAACTCATTTGAAAATTTAAAATTTTTAACATTTGGCTTATGGAGTTTAAAATCATTACATACGTGTATTGGCTATAATAATAACAGTAATGAGCTGTTTCCTATATTATTTCCATTATCAGCTGATTTCAAGCTTAAAACAATTTTTTAAATTTCTAACCTTTAAGATAGGTTTTTGTGGAGAACGACATCTGTTGAATTATTTTTATTTCGTATTAGAGTATAGGATAAACAGTTCATATGTACGTAAGTTCGAAAAATATTCATATTTATTCAGTATACGATTTGTATTTACATACATTTTCCTAAAAATAAAACAATTTAAAAAAATACCGAGTAATGCTCGGTCGCCCAGGTACTAATTGTGTAAACACATTATTCCATAGGCCTACTTGAAATTAAAGCTATTAATGAATATTATTGTACATAAACATTTTATGTGTTTGTTGCATATTTTAATGGAAATAATAAAACAAGGGCTGTATTTAAAAGGCAATGGTATAAATGCCATGTTAACATTTTTACAGCGAAAGTGAAAGAGACTTATCCAACTTAATACCGTTCATGTTTGCAATAAAATGTAATAAAATAGTACCGCGCATGTACTGTTATAATGTAATAAAATCAAAACGATTGTCGGATTGTATAACTTACCAATTCATTTCTATAGATAGCGATAGGCCTATAAAAACACTTCCTTCATGCTTGGTATTGAGAATGGGTGATAATGAGCTTTCATATGGAGAGAACAGGTCTTCAGTAGGCCATGCCAATCACTCTTTGGTTAACGGGATTTAAACGTCCGTCGTACGCGATATCTTCCTGTCCCGGGCTTGACACGAGAGTTTGTTTATACAGGCGCACTTTCACGCAGTCAATTCCAAATGAATACTTTTATCCACTTCAATACATCTCACAGTATAGCGAGCTTTCATTGTTATATTTTACTGTATCGATTGATTTGGTTCGTGTGTGTTGTTAGATATAGAAAGCAATCCGGTAATAAAGTAGCCTATATATGCTATTAAGTAATAAGAAAAACAAAAAGTATAAATGTATTGTTTATGTTAAACAAAATTATTCATTTACAGTCTTGCTATCACTTATAGTTTTAATTTATGGCTCAATTTATTAAATAGACTTGTTTTTTACTTTTCACAAATTTAAATGTAGTTTTTGTAGCTTTGTAGTTTTTTTTACCATATAGTCGCAGCGACTGTAAAAAGAAAGATCGAAATTGCTACAAAATCGAAACATGCATTTTTCAAATTAGCGTATAAGCTTAAGCATGTTAGTTTAAAAATTAGCCTATAGCAGCAAAAGGTTTAGGCTACGTTTGAAGTTTATTTTTGTTTTAAACAATGAAATACCTGTATGGTTCGCTCCACTCGTTAGAGAGAAGGATTTAGCAGAGTCTATATTTTAGGTAGGCAATTCTACTTATATATAGACCTAAGCAGAAATAATTTACTACTATAAACTCAATAAAACCTGCTTTTAATTTACTTGTAATTATTTGTAAATAGTCCTTGAGGCAATTTATATTTAGCAAAAATACCCAGCACAATATGGATATTTCATTATACTGTATCGTTTAGTTGGCTACTTGAATTCCCCAATAGTTTAGAGAAGTAATTATACAATTAGTTTTGACCTAATAATAAGAAAATTGTATTCCTCCTATTTAAGGCTTAACATTCTAGGCCTCTGGAAAATATGAAGTTGTATTATGTAAGCCTGACCTTAATTTCTCGAAAATGTCTTCTTCGCATTAAATTAGTTATTGGTTAAACATAATATAAAAGTACGTTTAAATACGTTTATAAGCTTAAAATAGGTTCACATAAGTCATATATTTTAAAGATCATCTGTTTTTAATCTCTTAAAAGGTCTAAGTTTTTTCTGTAAAAGATTTTTATGAACTTTGTGTAAAAAACTTTGTACCAACAACAAAATGCATTCTCTGAACAAGCCAAATGTATCGTTTTATATGTATAGATTAGGTTATTAAAGTTAATCCACTATTTCGAAGGTGAAGAAAATTCATGAATAAGCCCATGACAGGGAGAATGTTTAAGTTTGACTAATCGTAGAAAATTGTAGTTGCAAGGGTTTTTTATGACTAGGCTACTGTTTTTCAAATATAAACATCAGCTATAGGCTAACGCTTGAGGCAGTAGACTGCTTTCTTGGATTTACTGTAAACAGTTTAATTTTAGAAACTGTTGTTCTTGATAAATATAGATGAAAATTACAATAACCTTGTAGGCCGAAAAGCTAAATAATAATAATATTTGACGATTTATCCCAAAGTTAGTTTTGGTAATAACCTTTTCTCCCTTCCATTCATATGAAAAAGGCAAAGCTGGTCCCAATTTGGTATAGTGACTAATGCCCTAATAGAAAGAAAACCTTAATAAATGAAACATGGATGCTAATAGTTAGGTTACTCAGACATATTTTAAGTAAATACTAAATCTGTGTAATAAACATAATAGAGTGTTGCTTTTTATATTTTAAGGTTTTTATGATAACGATAATGATTTTAAAACATAACTCAAATATTAAGCAAAGTTATTTTTTTGGTAAAACACAGATTAAATTTTTGCACTATCTTCGTTTCACAAAACAATTGAATATTAAATAGTATTTATTAAAATTATATGGTTTAACTATGCCAATTCAAGATCTATCTATATTTCAAGGTATAGTTACCCTATCTCACAGATAATACGAAGTTTATTTGTACTTTGTTGAGTTTCATCCATCTTTAGTAATAATCATATTACAACTGCTTAATACCAAGTTATAATTTGGATATTGTAACTCAAGCAATATTGAAGATGTCGACGTTATCGTTGAAACGCGTTTGAGTAAATAAACATGTGTTTGTGAGTTCGTCTATAAGTATATTATAATCTCTCAAGTCTGTATTCTTTTAGATATATTATGGTAAAATTCAAGTTCAAGTTGTTGTAAAAAATCACTAAATGCCGGAGCTATTAACATCATAACATGAACAATTCATGAGAACTGAGAGGTAATTGATCTAATAAGTTTAAAATCCGTTCAAAAATGCACTCCGATTTTATCGGAATGTATAAATATCATACGGTAACGGACAAGAATGTGCTACGCGGAATGCGCAATCCGTTATGAATGAATGAGCAAGACAGAACTCTGGTGACATGCGCAGTGTAGTTTATTTCCTGTTGACTTTCTATTTCCTGTTTGGATCACGTGCTTTCCTCATCGAAGATACGCCTGCGCTCTTCCTCCGTCTTTGATTGGTTCGGTTATGAGCATGGGTCAACGGCACGCTCGTGACAACCAATTAAAGTCGAGCGTTGCGTGCGCTCTAAATATACGTAGCGTAATTGTTTGGCAAACGCGACTTCCTCATTAAAATAACTGTCTTCTGCTATTTATTTAAACACACGTTTTAAACAGGTAGTTACATTTTCAAGCAGCTTATAAGCTCTTTCCATTACATTTAGAAACACAAAAACATAAAATGTGATGTAATAAACTTTAGGATAAATTGTTATTTAATTCTAAAACATTAATAGAAAGCATGTCTAGTGCCCGTAAATTAAAATTATGTTTGGAATTTAGTCAGGCAAATAAATAATAAACAGGAAAGTGAGCGGTTAATACAACGGTCAAGGGTTCCGTATGGTCAAACATCAGGAATGTTTTACATAAATAATAGACCTGCTAATAAGAACGCATCAGCATGATTGTCATACTCTCAATATAGACCTACTCTTAGTAAACTAACCAATAACATTAACCAAAGAAAATAAATTATGCATTGTGTGCGAGTGCCTTTTAAAGATGACGGCCTCAAACGACACATTATTACCATTCAGTAATAGTATTTGCATAACCAAAACTTTGAATCAGTTACATATTTTTGTGACTTGAATAAAACCACTAATTGATTTGGAAATGTATTCACTTTACTTTTGGAAATTGGGGTTCTAGCTACATTTTCAGGTTTATCACGAACGCTAAAATATCAGAAATGCTTTACAAAATACTTATTGGTTTGATACTTACTTTTGATAGAGCCTCTACAAACGATAAGATTCTTAACCTATATGCCATCAACGAGAAACACATATTAATTTTGTCTATTATAAACAGTGATTCCTACAATTTTAAGTATAATTTTAAAATGTTTAATACTAAAACCTTTTAATACTTTGATAGGCCTACCATCCATGCAGGCGAGCATGCTTTATAACTACGGCAAATTTTATTATTTATAGCGAATTGCGTTCCAGAAAATTTTGAATTCCTTAAGGAAGGGACCCTAAAAAGGTAAAGGCCTAAGCCATGCCTCTAAACGTTAGTGATTGGTTTTAGTTTAGTAAAAATTCAATTTTGTATTTCTCAGAATTTTTTTAAAACTTTTTACAAGGTAATTGGTGCATTTTTGTTTTTGTCCTGATTTGTTTTGCAGATTAGATATATTTTTAGTGATTTGTGTTTTCATAAAAGTCGTGTAGAAAACATTATTTGATTTCTGTTTTAAGTTTTTCTGAATTACAATTTATGCACTCTTAGTGTCAGTAGCAGGTAAAGTTTTTTATTTTATGAAGTATGTATATGGACACTACATACAAAGTTTTGATCTGAATTTCCTCTCCTATTTTCTACATTCGCTTGGATTCGTGGGCTATTTTATTTTATTCATGTCTTTTGGATTCGTTTCGATGGATGTGAGCTGACCTAAATTTTTGTTTATGTTCGACATATGGTCGAAATAGTCTCTAACCCTTACTCATATCAAATTAATGGATTTCCATTTACTCCATTTTAGCAATATCTATTTTTTTTAATGTTTATACGTTATTTATCATTATTTAATTTACTTAATTTTTCTTTCGCTTGTCAAGTAAACATTTCATTCTCTTGCAATTCTGTTGAATAAAAATTCTCCTAAAATACAATTTAATCGTCTGAAACGCGTTTTATTCCAATCGAAGGCTTGTGTTAACCTCCAGTTTACACCGTATGGTTTGACCTACAATACAAATCATACTTAGCGTACATTCAATAAACAGCGTGTATTATTTGTAGGTCTGTATGAAGTCGCTGTAGGCTACACTCCACAGGTGTCTCGTATTACGTATACATTTCACACATTATAGGCTTACACCTGTTTTCCTACACAATCGGGTTTTCTAATATATTTGTTCTTTAGACTTTAGACGATTGAATAGACTTACACAGTACTAACGACATATTACTCTCACTTGACATTATGTTAGTTGCCGTTTTCTAACTTACAATTCTTTACAATTAGGTCGAACTAATTGTATATATCCACGTTAGCAAATATGCCAAGGGTTAGCAGGCGTGCTGGCAACAGTTCAAACAGCGCGTAAGCTCTTTCTGTAAGTACAGTATTTAGTTCCATGCAACATTAAGATGGGGTTCATCAAAGTTTCGTGCAAGCTCTTTACCTTTATTTATTTGATACAATTTATGAAAGTTTTCTGACTTTTTAGAGTAGTGGGGTGATTTCAATTAATATCAGTTGTATAGTGCTTATCTAATACACTACTAACGTATTATAAAATTCTGCATAGCAAAACCAATGACTACATATCAATAAGTAGACATTGGCAAAACTGTGTGCAAATTTCATAGTAAACTTAACCTATCAGACAGAATCATGTTGGTATGTTTGGTCCATCGTACTTTGCACTGCCGGGAATCGCAACCCGCCAATATTTCATAAGCATACAGTTTTTAAAATCTTAAATGTCATCAAAAGCCACCGTATTCCATTAAACACAACTTATTCTAAATACAGTTGCGAATGATAGCCTATTGTTTACATAATGTGACAGTAATTTCGGTAAATATCTAATGTTAAATTATATTAAAATGTAGGCCTAATGTGTTAACAAGAGCAAAGTATGCTTAGATGGAGAAAGATGTATTCGACGACTAAAGAACATACGGTACATTCAACAATAACATAAAAGAGGCTCAAGCACATAGACATCTGCCATATGCACACATTTTTATTGGCCAAATTTTTGCCTGGATTGTTTAGATAAGTAGACCTACACTTAAAGTAATGCATTTTAATCAAACAGATCAATTTCGACTTGGAAAATCATTAAAACGGAATAGATTTATTAAGATTACTTTCCATGACACCATTATTTTCATTATTGATTACCTTTGCCACCATTATATAACGTTTGTTTAGTGTTTTATATTTTTAGTAAACTTTATAAAAAATATCTGTTAAACATTAACATGAAAACGAATAAACTCATGAATGTCTCCACCTATTAAAGGTCAACATGAAAACTAAATCGATAGCTGACGAAAATAAGATTTTCACCTATATTTTCTTTCCTGGTGACGCCCATTTATTTTTACACCCAGATCTGGACGAATGAGACCTTTTTAGACACACGAGAAACCTTCGTGCTAACTTCAAGTACCTACGAAAATTAAAAAATGTCTTTGATTATTCGACGTAGCAACACACAAGTCAAATCTGAAGTGTGTTCCACATGTAGAACGGAAATATAAAATAATGAAATAAGCTGTCTTATCCCTAATGGATACTGAACTATTAGTACAGTTACCAATGTTAGGCATAGGCTTACATATATGGCTTCTATTGTAAAAATAGTTTATTTGATTTATTTTGACATTTTAAATGGCCTAACATATTCAAAATCGAGAGTGAGATCGCGCTGCACTACTGCCATATCAAAATATTTAAGTTTGAAGGTCACAGCTATAACTGTTCAAAATATGGAGTTTAAAATACACAAAACTGACTAAAATTTATATTTTTTTCACTCTAAACTTCGAACAGCTATGCATAAAAAATCACGTTGTCTATTCAAGGGTTATACGGAATGAAACATAGGCCTACCCCTTGTGCTGAAACTCCGCAGAACGTTTTTCTATCATCAGTTCGTTGTTCTTAAAATATACATATAACGTTTGTTGTTTGAAATTTTAATAGTCAACTCAATTAGATATAGGAAGAAAAGTTTCGGGAAAACACAAACTTTGATCTCACTAACTATTTTAAATATGTTATGTAATAGACTACGTAAAGACAAAGTGATTAATAGAATATATATAATACGAACATAGTTGAAACACGTACATGTGCGTCAGCTGAACATGTTTCAGTTTTAATAATTTATTAATTTATGTATGCAATTTTTGTTTTTACATTTTACTTTTCAAAATTTTGTATATTTGTGTTAGAAGTGTCGTGCAGTGCAGTGTAACTGTGTTTATACTCTAAGTTTTTAACATAAACTAATATTAATATAATATTAACTAATATAAATAATTAAATGCAGTGCTTTCACGACGACCACAACGGAAGGATATAAGAAGAATGGTATCTCAGACCTGATGATGGTATACTGTTGAAACCACTAGTCCACAAAGACAAAAAAGGATGTTTGGTGTTAAGCTTTGATTAACCTAAACTAACTGATACAATATTTAATAGAAACCATAATTTTACTCGACTATATAGCCTAGGAGATGAAGAGACTTAATCCTCTTCCCTAACTGGTAAATTGAGTAATATTCGTTAAATACGTTTATATTCGTGATAAAAACATTAAAATTTATGTATTCTTTGTCCATGATTCATAAAGTTGTCACATTCAAGATCGTCTTGCATTTAAAAATCATTCCTATAAACTTTGTTAAATCCCTAGCATGATTAATTTATTAAAAGCATGTGTTATAAATAAAAAGCATGTTATAAAAAAACAAAATAACGGCCAACGGGTACTTCTTGACAGAACAGAAAGAAGTAGATTTCCGTCGACTTTATGGTTGACAAGTTTTAATTTAGTCAAATAGAACTACTGAAACTCACATGGCAGAATGATAGCTACTTATTTAAAATCAAAATTAAATATGCGATTATAATTTTATTCTAGATAGTATTGCATAAAACAAATGAGAAAGCGGAGAAAGAACAGCATAGGCTATCGATAGTGAACAAATTAGCTGCATTCTGAAACGACGATGTTTTATTAATTTTATTGTCTTAATAAAAGAATAAATTCTTGGCTGTAATCTTCTTTAATAAAAACTGTGTTTCGAAATTAAAATCAATACATCTTACAACAACCCCAGAGAGAAGAATTTATTTAAATTTAATGAACATCTCTAGTTGACCCTTCAGACAGGAGACATTTACAATATCAGGTAATTTCACAGCGTATAGTACTTTAGTTGAGTGGTAATGCTTGTACAAACAGTTGGTTCATTTTAAGACCAGCATGTGAGTTGTGATGAAGGATGAAACTGCAAAGTTTTATTCGTTTAATTCATTTATTTCGACGTTCAGTAAAACATGTCTTAGTGAATAGACCTACGCAATAAATTATATTGAACGCGATGATTTGTTACAAAACCTACAATCACGCAAATATTTTAATTGTACATTCCAAACAATGGTGAATTTGTAAGTTTGATTGCTTAACAGATTTACAAGTCAAAATGTAAAAATTATTTCAAATGTATTTACTCAAACATTACACTTTAGTTTTATAAATGTATATTCAAGTAAATTATCCCCTCATGGGTATACATCATATGCGTGCAAATGATTCAGCTTGGATGTACGAAGAAAAATTCATCATTTAAATTTCGTGTAATTAGTGTTTTTTTATACTAATTGCTTATACTGTAAATATAGACAAATTTAATCAGTGCATTACTAATAATTATTTAACTGATAAATAACTCATTGTAAACCCCCTGAATTGACTTAGCTGAAAATATACTCTCAAAGTATATAGCTCTGAATTTACCTGTACATTGATTTAGTAACTTTCTCAATAAGTTTATTCCAAAACTATAGCCTACAATCCCCTTTTAAACAAAAATACAGAGTTTGACAACGGATATGTAAGTTGATTTGACTTATTGTTGCATAGGCTATAAAGAAATTAGTATTGTATGACAAGTTTTATTTAATCTTGAAGCGCGCACGCACCTAACTGTTCTTGTCTTTTTAAGTACGGCTGTGTTAATTGGTAAATATATAATTATTATGCTAAGCAAATGCAAACAGATTATAGTTAACTCTAATATTTTCATGGAAATGATGATCGATTAGAACAAAGGCACTTGGATCGGGGTATAGGGTGGGGGGGTAGCGGTGACATAGACCCTGACACATGCGCAATAAGGCCAGAGTTTTTTTGTGAATGACACAGTTTTAATATATAATATAGAGCAAATGACGTCTCTGTACAGTGGCTGAATTGCTACAGGACTCAATCTGCCACAATACATTTAACAATTTACTCTTATTGATTTGGAAATAAAATCACTACTAATACGAATGGTGTTTTATCATAAATTTATAACTATTCAACTATTTCAACTGTTCAATTCCAACTATTGACAAGACAAAATTGTTTATGCCTATCGATATAAACTTTACTGAACGAAATTTAAACACATAGTAAGGTTTCCAGTTGTAAACAAAATGTAGAAAAATTAAAATAAGTTACAAAAATAGCTTTAATAAATTTGTAGAATGTAAAGGAAGTAACGAAACATAAATCTCAGATGACATTAACATCAGCAAAGTCTTGGTGTCATGGCTGGCAGTGAGATAACGCGAAATGTTCCTGAACATTCATTTTGCACGAAGAATAAATGTTTTGCGTTCTTCTGGAATAAAAGAAGGCACGAATACAGATGAAAGATTACCGTATTACTGTGTACACACATTATCATAAAATGTCCGACTTGAAGTCTGCATGCTGTGAATTGCGATATCATCTAGTCAGCGGTGGTGCAATCATTCAACCAAAATAAGAATTGTCGACAAGGAAACCGCAGAGATCACATCTCCACAGCCGAGCCAGTTGGAACTAACGGTCTGTGGGAAGGTATCGGCTGACAAGGAAGTAGAACAGCAAGTGCAGGACAATCTGCGGTTGTAATTTGTTTTGTAACATGGCTAAACATGCAAAGCCTAGAAGTGTATCCGAGATTTCAGAAACGACAGGCCTAGATTACAAGTCGGATTCCAGTCTGGGAGACTTCAGTAGACGTTTTCCAAGTGAATGAACTACTGCATTCCTTCAGTTATTTAACGACTTCACAATCAAGGTCGAGGCTGATAAATAATGTTTTTTTATAAAAAATAAATGAGAGTTAAAGAAAAACTTTGATTTTGTTTTTGCTTACTCTGAATGGGTCAAGTGATATTATTGGAGTAACTCTTAAGTTACTTTTGTTCCAGGACACGCCTGGGTCTGTTAAATGAATGTTTGTGTCTTTTAGCAATAAAATATCAACTGAGCCGAGTTGTCGAGGACTATAATACTGAAACTGTGACAGGGTCAAATATATAGTCCAAGATCGTTTGGCTCGATCGTGTACTATCATATCTGCGATGCGTAGACCCCCGCCCCCACCCCTTAATATTTTCGAACACATGAATATACATGCCACTGATATCATCTTGTTCAACTCGAGCTACGAACTGCTAAGACAAATTGTGTGGGCGTTGATATTTTATGATCGAAATTGTGCAGGTCTTTATTTATGGGTGGGCACTGATGCCGCTGCATACAATATAATAATATTTTATAATCTTCCTAGACATATACAGATCGTTGTATAGGCTACATTGAAATAAAATAATATTTCTGTGGAAAATTGATGACAAATAAACTAGAAGGTTTGAGATATTATTTATTTACAAAAGTAATTCAAAGCTAGCGTCAGCGTTATATAGCATGAATCACTTTAATTAAATACGTATTTATATTAATAGTCACTTTAGACTAAAACATAAAAGAAAAATGTGCAATTATGTTACTGAAGACATACAATTTAAAAAGACCATAATAACTTTTCAATTTTCAAGGTCCACATACAAATAAAGTTAATGTAATATAATTTCTTTTCTAGTGGAGCATCCAATGATTAGAATGGATAATGTAAAAGAAAGATAATAACAACCTGTTTAAGGTTTTAATAATAATTTATTAAGATATTTTTCTAAACTAGTTGGAAAGCCCTGAATGCTTCCTGCTCTCCAACTCACTATACGCATAGTATTGTGAGGGAAATAATTTGACATAACCTATATTTAGACATAAAGTTTTAGATTATATAATAATTTAGGTTTTAGGTTATATAATATTAGGTTTTAGTTATAAGGTATGGTCAAGTGCTTTGTCCCGACTGAATGACTGTCTGACATAGGATCAAAGTGAAGTAAAAACTACTTAAGATACAAATACAAAAATTTGAAGGAATATTACTATGGGTCATAGACGCAAACTAAGAAATTATATTTCAAAATTTGTATTTTAAAGCGAAAAAACAGTGAAAATTCTGATAAAACAGCTGTTCGGATCAAAAGCTTAGCAACACATTTCAATTCAATTCAATTCAATTTATTTTTATTTCCTTAAATATAATACAGAAAAAATGTATAATAATATCACGGAAATTGTGCCCACATAGGCTTAGCCTGTGCGTAGGCACGAGTCGCATCTAAAAATCTAAGTTACAAAAAGGAAGACATAATATATTTATTGATCTATATTAAAGTTTTATAATATAAAAACAATAGAGGTAGAGTAGAGTGGGAAGTGCCAAACGGAGGAATCCAAGTCCATATCGGACCAAAACAACCCGGGTCAACAAATAGTTACTGCTTCAACACACGAGAATCAATAATAGCGAGAGAGATAAGGTAGTACAATAAACAAGGGTAAATATATTTGCTACCTGTAGATGGATACAATGACATTCTCAGTACCGTCCCTTCCCAATTCCAGAAGCCAATTTGTAATATGTTTCTTAAATGTCTGAAGTTTAAAGTTATTAAACATACGTAAGTGGTCAGGTAGATTCCTATATAAAACATGAGCTATGTAATGTGAATTCGTGACCGAGAAAGTCTTACTTAATTTTTTATTTAAAATTCCAAGTGACTTTGAGCTGCGTGTCCGAAAATATCTCGGTAGTTTTTAAAAATATAAATTGCAAGAGTTTTGACATAAATTTGTCTAAGATTCATAACCTTAAATTCGTCAAAAAGAGTCTCAGTAGAAAAACAACGGCCTTTACGCAATGCAGCTTTAAGTATAGATTTTTGAATTATGTTAAGAGGTTCAAGAATAAACATGTTTGTTTATTTACAATCATTACAATAGCTACCAACTTAGCAA
>JAGFPH010000347.1:409495-459567 GCA_018207615.1 Philaenus spumarius
TAACCTATGCTTCATAATATTGCTATTTTTCAGTAGCATATGTTACGACGTATACTGTTTTGTCTAAACAGTCGAAGTAAGACATTTAGGCAGTATACCTAATTATATTCTTGGGACAGAGTTTCAAAAAACATCCGATTTGAAACTACGCTCCTTTACAATTTATACAAACAAACCATTTATTATTTTGTCTAATTCTTATGCAAAACCACCACAACCTCCCAGATACTATCTAGAGGTAGATAAGGTTTAGAATGACAATGGAGGGAGATTAGCGGCGAGCGGAGAATAATATTTGCATAAAGTCCTTAGCGACCGGCTCCGAAGAGGAAATCTATAATGAGTCTTCTTTCAAGAGTTGAGTTACGGCTATATTTGCCGGTCTTTCAACTTTCCTCCGTATAATGTGTGCATTATAGTTGGCGGTGTCACTACATTTATAGCGCAGCTTTTTCTGTCAGACGTGTGAGATTCTTAGATACCGTGCCTCTTGTTTTTACCGTAAAATGTAAATTGCACATACTCACTGGTTTATGGAATACGTTCACCAGAAATACATTTACATTTAGTGAATGTACATCAACGCTTTTAGCGCTACTAGGTGAATATGATGGTGTTTAACTCACGACCACCGATTTCTCGTGGTCTGAATAGTAATACAAAATATTATTAAAATAATTTGTTTCGTAATATAAGTAAGAGTTTACGTTTAATTTTAATCAATAAAAGAATAATAATTATATTGAAGGTAGAGTTTAAACATTATTTTATCTTCATTGAATAAGCAGCTGATGAATCATCTTATAAATTCAATTCATTGAAATTTTATGCAATTTTTAAGAAATATATTTCAAATAATTCAGTTAAGTAAGAAAGTTCAATAAGAACTAAACCCTTTATCATCATAGCACACATTGTCAATCACTTAATACTTTATTTCACATTTTCATTTATTTTTGAAATTTGATTTGCACTATAAGTTTAATGCTTATAGTTCAAGTTCAATTCTTATGATATTTTTATTTTAAAACTGTTCATTAATTCTAAATTTAGTCAAATACAATCATTTACATAATTGTCGCTTCATCTAATATGTGTGTGTGCATTATATATATAAATTAATTGTCAATTAATTACACAATTTTATATCTTTCAAAGTAAAATACAATTAATTTCTATACGATATTATAGTCTATAGTTAAATGTTTTGTGAAGCGTGCAGAGAAATTAAAAAACAATTTATAATGTTATTACTCACTTTAACCCTAGAACACTAAGGTGGTTTTAGCCAAACGTAGTTACTAAACCTTCGTCTGCTAGACTACTGTTTAGAAAGGGTAATAAACCAAATTAAAAATATTAAACAAATATTTTTACTATCATAACTTTGAATAAGGAGTCATTATAAACACATTCAATACGTTTTAAAAATTGCTTAGTATGTGGCATCGTCACAGGAACTCTTTGCTTGGTACTCCTCACAAATTACTCTTGAGCACTTCTCACAGAAGAATGGGGTCATTCTTCTCTTTGCTGAAGGGTAGAATGTGCATATCTTATGATCCTGTTGTTGTCTTACATCCAGTACAACTGTCTTACGTTGTTTAGGAATATAGTTAAGTTCTGCACCAGTATCATATTAGTAACTACCAGTATCATACCAATAACTAAACTAACGTAAATACTTATGTTTAGTCCACCAGACTATGCTAACCTAAAAATTAGCAAAAAACATACACGTACGGACTTACTATACTGACCATATAATTAGCTAATGCTCAAATGAAGGTACACGGAGTGGTGGGCCGCTGTGTGGAGAGGAAGTAGGGAAAGTAGAAAAATTGATAGTTCACAGTAGTCTGTCAGACTAAGCGTTAGTGTTCTAGGATTTCGATCCAAAGAACTTAAATCCAGAATAACTAATCCTGAATAAATTTTATAAAAATTATGTAATTTCTAAAACTAAACATTAAATTAAGAAGATTAGTTTTGGAATTTTTAAGCCTGTGTAAAATAGACTGAAATTTATGTCATCTTTTAAGTGTTTCCATAGCAACAATTCAAAAACTAATAATATTGGTAAATATTAGTAGAACTACTAGATTTTAACTGTGTTATGGATACTCCCTTTCTAATTTTACATACACTAATTTTAATTCAGGGCGTCTGCAGGATTCATTAAGCTGTGTTTTTTACTCATTTGTTTTTTAGACATACTGATCAAGGATACAACTAATCTTTATACATTATGTATTCCAACAGTTTAAATTGTTAAAAGTAGCTCCATATTTACTGCCTCATTCTCAATAATATAATTGAAATTTATATTTTTAGTATTAAAACCTTAAAATACTAACAGTCAAAAAAATATTAGATCTGCTAAACTAACCAATGGAATTAGGAATTTTACTCACACTAAACCAATATATACAAATTTAGTGATTGGTGTTACCTGTTAAAGTTGGTGTATATTTTCCGTGAATTATTCAATGTAATATATTGAAGATCATTATTTCGTGACGCATTATTTGTTTGAGATCGTCTTCAGATCCAATAAATCACAAAATCAAAAGAAAGTCCAACATTTTTATTTAATTTTAATAATAAAGTAAAACCTAGATATTTTGAAAACCTCTAATTTGGAACTTTTGTTACTTCCCCTCAGAGGACCTATAATATTCGAAAATAATTATTCCGTTAATTCCAAGTATTTTTAACTTTATATAGCCTCTAAAATTCGAATTTCGTTTTTCACATGCCTCTACAATTCAAATTTCGTTGCTATAATTTGAAGTAAACTTCTGAAATTCAAAGTTAATAAAAATTTAAAAAAAAACACAAGTATGTTGAAACACGAACAAATGCATTCGCTAAGGTAAAAAGACACGGTATTCTTTAAGCGATTTGTAGTGGATTCTTAAAATAAAGGTTTACCTTTGTAATTCGAATTTTATCTACACTAACCTCTATAATTTAAAGTCCCTATAGTTCAAACTTACTTTAATTCCAAACAAAATTGCGTTCCCTTGGATTTCGTATTAGTAAGGTTCTACCGTATTTTCATTTATGAGAATTGAAATGTATGTCTTGTCTTTAAAATAAATAGAATGTTTGGGTCTACAACATTTACTTAAAACTTGCAATAAGTTAAAATGTTTAATTTGATATAAAGACATTTTATTCCTAACGAATGATCATCAAGATAATGAACATTAACTCGATTGTATTTCTGGTTTTATATCTGATTATCGTGGGAGGTTGTCCTACATCCTCGCCAAAACCAATGAAGCTGACAAGTAAAGGATGTCTTTATAGCATTCTGCATCCTCTATTGTGTAAACGTGAACATAAACTTATCCGCAAAGCAATCACGTTCACATTGTCGATCTTAGAGCTTTCTTTGTTGATTGTATCATTAGAATTAGTGGAGGTTTAAAGTGTAGTGGTCGTACATGTCTCACAGGGTGAAAGTGCAATAATTTTCTTAGTTAACAATAACAATAATTAAAGGCTTCTTATATTTTCTACGGCCCCGTCTTGGTTTCTAACAAATGTGAGACAACCCGATGGTATTATTCGCACATTGCGATTCGACTATCAGTTTGTAAGTAAAATAACCTTTCGACACAGGTAAATTTCAATACAAAACAAATGTATCGTAAGAAACACATATTTATTTCACTAGAGCATACTAAGTTTAGAATATGACATTCTGAAGAAAAACTATGTTGCTGTAATCTTTGATGAGTAAAATATTTAAATGAATTTAGACCTAGTAAAGGCCTAATAAAACATAAACAATAATTTAATCACTAAGATTTACTCTATACATATACCAAATATTTCAGAATATATATATTCTGTGGCTATATTGGAGTCCCTTTTTATATCTTATATCATATAGGTCTACTAATTACTGTATAAAAGCATTAAGCATTACTACACATTTTCCAAAAAGAATCATTCTAATCGAACTAAAATTCCAAAAAGTTTTCATTAATTCAAAATACTGGTTCACGTTAAACAATTCTATCGAGTATTTTGTATAAAATAACCCGTAAATAAAAGTTAAAACATTTTAAAATCGCTATAAAAAATTGATACTGAACTTTATAAAAAAGTGAAATCAGCATAGTTGTATCATCATATATACTGAGTAATTCAGGGAGAAACTTTCAGGTCGTGTTCTACTAGTGAAAATAAACTGAACGCAAATTTTAGATGTATATTTAGTATGACACCTTTTACCCGTTTTTTCATGTTTTCGAAATTTTGGCCGTTTTAAATTTATAATGTAAAATATCTCAAAAACCGCTAACTTTACAAAGAAACGTGCAAGAAACGAAAAATTTCGCTTTTAATGACAAAAATAACAGTTTTTTTATTATTTTTGTAACTTAAAAAATACCAGAGTTAGTGAATAAAAATTTGTTTAAATTATCTTTGTTTTCTTTGATTTCTACTTTGAAAATAAATGTTCAAAGTAACTTACAATTTTTGTTTAGAGTTCTGTTTTGTTTTGGTGTTATAAAAACCCTTTTTTTAAGTTTGTAGTAATTTATTATGGACTTTATTTGTCAGAATTTGGTTCTGGAGAAATTTTGGATTTTATGGACAACTACCAAGAAAACATTTGAGTTATCTTTTAAGTTACAGAAATAATTTATAAAAAACAATTATGTGGGTCATTAAAAAAGGAAATTTTTTGTTTCTTGAAATTTTTCAGTAAAGTTAGTGGTTTTCAAGATATTTTACATTAAAAAAGGCCACTATTTTGAAAATATATGAAAAGTTTTTGTGTTTTGCACATGGTTGATGTCATACCAAAATGTATTCAAAATTTGCGTTCAATATATTTCCTACATCCAAAGATATTATGCATATTTAAAAAAAGAAAATGCTGGAAAACTGGAAAACGAAGCGATTCCGAACATCCGTTTCTTCCTGAATCCCCCCCGTATAATAGGACAGTAAAGAAATCAGTATAACATTATTTAAATAGTTGGATATTTATTTTATGAAGTTTGGGAGCATAAATTGATCAGATTAAAAAAACATATTTTCACGTCGACATACCATCGTGCAGGATTGATGACAGCAAATGTGTCTTGGCCACTGCGTCACGTGTCAACTTCGTGTTATGTGTCCCCTGACAAGAGGTCTCCGCCTTGCCTAACTGAATGTGAGTATGGGCTTAAGAAACTTTTTATTGTTTTCTAATTTTAAGGTTAGGTTGTGTGTGAGTAGACCTACGTTATTATGGTATTGCTTGACCTTTATTGTAACACATTTCATATAATAATCTTAATAATTTAATTTAGGCATTTGATATTATTTATAATTTTATCTAAGGCTATGCATAATCCTACACCTTTCATAAGAATAAATTGTAAAAATGAAGATAGCAAGTAAGATGGAGACGCTGAGTCTCTTCTAATACAAACTAATTTTCTGCTTTATTAATTATTAATTTGGTCCATACAACATTTACATTACAAATAAAGAATAAATTTAAAATTTCGAAAACTTTCTTATCTAAATGGTAGAACAATAAACACAAATTAAAATTTATATACACCAATTCGATTTCTTTCCAGATTTTTAATAGTATCGAATAAAGTGTGCAATAAAAATTATTTAAGAAACAGTTTTATCAAACATACTTTAATGTGAAATGTATAACAGAGATAAATATGCACTTCCAGCAAATGTAATTTACATATTAGGACGGTAAATATAACATTACGTAAAAGAACGGTAAATTAATGCAAATTGTAAACTTTTTCTGTTAGGGAAAATACGAAATATATTTTCATTAATAAGGTTTTTGCTTTGTTGTAACAGTTAATAAACTCATTAATTAGGCAACTTAATAATTTATGTGGGATTGTATATTATTTATTTTGTATACAAAACCAAGAAAAATCCAGTAGCCTTCGTGCAAAACTAGGCTATAAAAACAATTACTACATTGAACGTTAAACTGAAAATCATTGCAGTCATTCGTGTAAATATGTAAAAAAAAAAAACTGTATTGTTGTGTGAATTAATCGAAGTGTATTTTTGCACATCAAATATCTAATCTACAGAAATAAAGACAAACTGATTTGTTATTTTATAAAACACTGATCACTGTATTTGGATGGTCGTTTTGGGGTAATTTAGTATTGTGTTTGTTGTTGAACTTCACATGGAGTGGACAACTTCCTAATTGTTAACTAGGCAACAAATATCAGTTGCAGTTGAGGATCATGCGTGCTGCAATGGTGTCTGTTAATTTACAGATTTTGGTGTAGGCCTAACAATTTTGAAATGGCTTCGTTGGTATATGGTGTTTTCCTGTGTGATAAGACGCTCGAGCGCTCCTAGAATATCGCTTTTAAGCATTTACGGCCTTGCAGTCGTATTACAGCCGTATGTACAGCCCTAAGCAGTACATTTTTCAGAAAACATCAATGTACAATCCGTAGAAAACAAAAGTAGTTATGTGAGAACAATGCTGTTTTCAAACAGAATGTGTGCAAAACCAAGTGTTTCGTTCTGTTTTTGAGCAAATATTTTTAAGTAATTGAAAATGTATAACTTTTACAAGCCATAATTTTAGATATTTACTAACGAATTCCCATGTTATATTACATGAGTTTCAACATCTATTACAATTAATAAACAATATGTGTTTGGTTTCAAGGATTTTAAGTCACGTTAAGTAAGTAACGTTATCACCTATACTGGTTAGGCTATATTGTTTACCAATTGTGTTATTGCTACGCATGACTTCTTCTACTGACATAAACCTAACCTAACACCGCCTCTGAAGAAGACTATCTCGACCGGTCCACTTGTTGAGCATTCCTGCGATCAAAATGAGATTATTTATGTTGTCCTTGTGAATAAAGGGTGTGTCCACAATCGGCAACCACTTTGAACAACTCTTAAATCGTTTGCTACGCTACTACGAAGTATCTGCATTCTTCTTGAAAACTGGCCATAAAAACATGTTAAAGAAGATCGGATCCTCAGATATTTTAAGATTTACATCGGTGTATAGATTTTAGATTTGTGATTAAAGATAAGTATGTATAACACCTGCGATCTAGAGCTACTATTATTCAATATGAATATAAAATGAGTGCTGCGAGTGGAGTAGTCAACAATTACCCGCGCTTTTTAAGAGGTCATCCATCATCGCTTCAACAGTTTTGTTTTGTTTTTTATACGTAGAAAGGTAGGTTGCTTTAATGGAATAGTTGGTTGCAGGCAATATCAAAACATTTTCGAAGAAAACGGTTTGGCTAAAGTCACAGTTACTCTCCTAAACCTTTAGCAAAATACATTGAAACGTCGTGACAATTATTATGTTTATTTTTATATTTAACGGTTTTATTGTTTACGATTTAATTTATAAGTAGAATATAAAGAAAATCTTACTGCATAAGTACTAAATAAACACACACATTTTCAAAATAAATATCTTAGTTATTATTTAATTTAATGTTTCATTGTTTACTTGAATTATCTAATGAAACACGTCATACAACCTTGAAGAAAAACGTTACTTTTAAAGGTAATTGGAATAAAAAATTGTATATACAAAAAATACACCAGAAAGGAGCAGCTGATTTAAATACATTAATCGGAATCATCTGTAAACAAATAAAGATACTCAGACCAATATCGTGATCGATTGAATTTCTGTTTGTAAATCATATCGATCTAAAAATGTTGCCCAATCACACCAACCTCTTGAGCTGATGGCCACTTGAATTGATGCCGACAAAGGACTAAGAACTATACTTATATAATTACATACAGGCTTTTATACAACATACTATATTGTCCGGCCTTTGTAGTGTTAATTGCTTTATCACGAAAACCGCCAATGTTGACTTTCAATGGGGTTTTATTTATCTATTAAGGCGTCAAATGAGAAGTGTAGTTTGTTTTCGTCGAACCAAGGTTATTTCACGTCAATTAATTCCAAAACAGAATAGAACTCAATTTACATAAAACAGACCAGGAGCACTCTTATACTGGCACTAAACTATATTTACAAAATTACTTTATTAAACAAACATAATCGTTTCTTTGTTTATGATACGTCAGAATAAAAGAAAGCAATATCCTTGTACAGAACGTTACAATATGAATGAAATCTTGTTTAAAACTACAGTAAAATAGGGTAAGTAGGCGTATCACGCCCCAGTTAACCAACATCATTTGTAACATTCAGGGAAATCATATTTAAAATGTGAATAAATTCGAGTAGTATTACATATTAGTTATAGATACAATATGATAATATTCAACACAATCAAATAACAAATAAAAAAAAATACAAAAAAACAAATCATAGTATCATGGCATATTACCCTGAGAGCAGTATAATATGCCCCACTCAAATGGGTTATATGCCCTAATTAAAAACCCAATGACAGAGGCTGGTTAGTGAAAATTTCCATGTTTAACCTTATAAGAAAAATATGTATTTAGTAAACTTACATTCTTAAAAAACAACACAAAATTCAATTACTTACGATTTTGTTTTTAAGACTTAGTCTACGTTTTTCATTAGTAAAAATATGAATATTGAAAAAATCTAATAAATTTAAAAAAATACATTAAAAGCAGATAAGCGCGTATCAAATATAAATAAACATTTTATGATGTTTTGTTTTTAATTTTTCCACAAGAATTGCACCTAGATAGGTATTTTTACAACCGTCCTAAGCGATCTGTACACTTTATCCAATCAACATTTATTATTGTTGTTGAATAGTAATGCTCAAGACAGTCCAAGTAATTATCTTTGTTTTTGGATGAATTTTCAGGCTCGTCAATTTCACTCACTCAGCGATACTTTCTTAGTAATTTTTTTGTCGAAAATCTGTTGTTTTCTTTTTATTTATTGTTTTTTGCCTTTTTTTATTTTCTTTGTTAATTTTGTCATCTAACTTCTTCTTTTTCTGCAACAAAAGACATATCTAAAATTCTTGCTGATTTCTTTCTCTCTCTTCACCAATGAAGGAACAGGGCTACATGTATGCAAATAATTAGAGGGAGTATACTCCCCGTTAGGGCTCTTGGAAGAACATGGGAGAGCAGTAGCAGTCTCAGATTGTTCAGATGTAAGGGAAGAATATACTTCGTCTGATCCAGTGTTCATGCTAGTATTAGTGGTCGCGGGAGTGGATGATGATTCACAGTCTTGGTTTTTACATGTTTCACTTGACAAGTCCTGTTGAGATTTGTCAGATATGTGGAAAATGATCTGGAATGGAATCTCGATTTATTGGGAAGATCCATGTAACTTTAAAGGCATTGATACAATTACTGGAGACCACTGACGTAGTCGATGCATTTCCAATCAAAGTGCCAACGTCGTATTTCTTGCCTGAAGTGAACCTTGACCACTATTTATGAATAATTTCTTCATGTACTGTGTTACCCTTCACAATACAAAGATAAACACTTGTCTACGTTTGTGTTTTAAACCCACTTATTTCTGTAACGTCTTCTCAGATCGACAAACTGGGGCATTTGAACTTGAATCACCCTATATCTTGCTAAAATATTAATCACATTATTCCACAGGTTCATTATTATTCTGGCTCACTATTCACAGGTTGGGAAAAAGTAACTTTCTTATGTTTTTCAATTAATTTATTGTTAGTCGTTAATTTTTAAATTTGATTAGATACGTTTTACTCTTTATTTATTTTTTAGCTTATAGATTATGTATGTCATACTTCTGATTGAAAATAAATTTTACTCTAGTTGACTAAATTAAGAAAAATATAAATTCTAATCCAGTAAGTTTTACTTTCATTATGTTAGTCCACTAATTAAAATTTAATTTTAGATTTAAATCCTCGGATTAGTTTCTTATTTATTTTAAATTATGCCTTATGTATCCAGGGTTTTATATTACGAATCTACAAAATTTAATTGGCAACCGTTCATTCAAGCATGAAGGAGTAACACGTTTCACTTTCATGCAGTGTATCTATTCTATAATATAAAATACTCAGTCACGTTTTAAAGGCAGACATATATCTAGCGTTCAACTGCACCGATTTTAATAATTTTTTACCGTTTAAATGTTTATTTTTCTTCCAATATTTAAAAAATCGAATGTTCAAGTGTTTAAAATTTTATAATAGAGATTATAAAATCAACAATAATTTTGGTTATGCATGTACATTTCAGTATTTAAATATACTCCTTATTAACGAAAATTGCATCTTATTAACTTTTATTACAACATCAAAGAAATATTCAATTAAATTATCACTGATTAATAAAACGTATGATATCTCGCTCATTCAGCTTAAATAATTCTTTAAAGAAGGTAGATTAGGCCTAGCTTAGTAAACTATTTAAAGCTAAAATAATTTAAATGTTTCATACAACTAAACCAATGTAGATTGGAATATTTAAAGGATTTTTAGAGAAGGACTTAATTTAATTAAAATATATGAAGATGAATCTTCCACTCAAAATAGCGTTTCGTATACATAAAATTACATCGCCGGTAACGCCAAATCTGTGGCGTTTTTTAAAATTTGAAATAAGAATAAATATTTGTAAAATTAGTTAATTTCAAAATATCAATTTACAAAATATGTCATAGGGTTGGTAGTCTCAATAATATGGGTTAAATTTAAATACGAATATATTTTTTATGTACTTTATTATACTATTATTATTAGCACGGTTAAATATATATTATTTGTATGCCTAAAAAGGGCCGAGTAACTATATTTTCTCCTCAGTTTTTAATATAAAACTGTCTCGAAGAACCTACAGCAGTCATTTCATTGTAGCAGCCAGAATACGTTAGTCTGACGATAAGTCGAGTATGTAAATTACATTGACATATGAAATTAGTCCATTCCACTTTTACTCAGCTGTGTTCGACACGTGCGAATCGCTTACATGGATATTCTTAGATATTGCAGTTGAGTTTTCGTCAAAGTAAAGTTTTATTCATTTAGTAAGAAACGAAACAACCGTTGCTGGGATCATACTATAAATAAATGTATTGATTCATTAGAACATTGCCATGCTCATTGTTTGTTATTGTTGTTTGTTCAGGTATTTATCCACTGTTTAAACCTACTGTATTATAGCTACATTGTTTCCAAGAAAGCAGTTTTTAAAATATAACATAACCTTATCTGCGCATTTGGTTTCTTTCTCTGTAGGCCTATATATATTTATATTACCCATGATCGAACACATATATATATATATAATCATGTATAATATGCTTTTACTGGCATATATTTACTAGAGGGGACCACCCCCTGCTCGCTTCGCTGGCCAACCCCTGCGGTGACTCGCGTCGAAACTAATGCAAACAGGGTTTTTTTAAAGTCCTTAATTTATTAAGGGTTTATTCTCTAGCTTTAAGGAAAGTATAACAATCAAATACACTTTCACCCCCTTAGCAGCACGCGACAAAATGTCAATTTATGATATTTATTATGTATGTTGTAAGAAATAAATGTACAAATTTTCAGTTTAATAACTTTAAGAAAAATATAATAATTAATTTGTATTGTTTTAGGGGTTATCACATTTTCACCCCTTAGCAGAGCGCGACAAAATGCAAATCTAAAATGTTTAGTTTTAATTTTCTATGTTTCTTGTAAGAAATACATGTACAAAATTTCAGCTCTCTAGCTTTAAGGAAAGTATAACAATCAATATTTATTGTTTTAGGGGTTGTTTTAACCCTTAAATCAAAATTAGTTCTAGCCTCTGTTGCTCAAGGATAGTGTAGCCTTTTATTAATAAAACTATTTTTTCAATCGGCTCCAGAGATTACCCCCTACATACAAACAAATAAACAAACAAATTTGACCTCTGTATAATATTATCTTATCTTCTAAAGCGAGAGATAATTGTCTGTCTGCTAAATGGATCTGGAATCTCCGTCTAAGGATTTTTGATTTTTTGATTTTATATGGGGCTTTTGGCCACGAGAAATCGATTGGAAATGGTCACCAGTCTGGGAAAATTCGTTTTCTACGTCTTTTTATTAAATTAAAAAGTGAAATTTGTCCATTTTAAACAATACAAAGCACAGCTGATGCAAATGTTTTCAATGCCATTACAATAATCATCTGTTTCTTTTAAACAGTATTTCATTAGAGGTAAGCCTAATGTTGTATCTAATTATAGTTACCATGGCAACGAATACTTCTGCTAAATAAACATACCCTTTATTTAGTTGTTTAATGTTATAGGCCTAACCTAAACGATGTTCACGAAAATTTGCAATAATAGTTATTGACGTGAGCGAACTAGGCCCTGCTTATAATCGAGCTTTAGCTCGGTCTCCTGGTACTTAATAATAACCCCAAAGCTAAGATTGTAAATAATGTTAAATGTTCAAATCAAATGATTTCGTATATTTTATAACAGGAGTTATAATAAAGGTTAAAAGAACCAGCAAGTCTCTACACTTTAATAAAAACCTAACCTAAAAGTTAGAAATTAAAATAATTGCTTCAAAGTTTGAAATCAGTTGTTGATGGAAATATTGGAGCAAACAGCTGTTTTATCTGTTATTTTATTCAGTTGCTATGGTAATAAAAATGTGATGATTTTTTTCATGTATTGATAGCCAGTATCTAGCGTCAAACCAGCACAACTTGAGTTGGAGGTTTTAACTATATCAGACTTGACTAACGCATTTATCATCTCAACCACTCTGCTTTCAATTAAGGTCTAAATTATCGAAGTTTTAGAAACGCTAGCAATAAAATACATAATTTTAGATATTTTGTATTTTTCCTAGTGATTAATTTTATTTCGCATTTTAAGCAGGTCAGTCAGTGAATGTATGTTATTGTAATTTTAAATATTATAACTTTACTGTTCATGATACTTTCTACCAACAATCCTTTTTGAAGTTCTCTTTACATTAATCTATACACGACATGTGTTTCGGACATTATTTATGTATAAGCACATACGGTTGTTCTAGATCACCAACTGTAACTAACTATTATAGTTTCGGTACACTAAACTTTACAACTCAAACAACTATATACAAGCTAGTTCAAATAAACTAAATCGAAATGAAATTGTAAAATAGATTGAAATTGTATATTAGCACTAGGCCTGTTACTAACTCAAAGATCTTACAGTCTTTTTGCAAGTAAAGTAAGAAATCATACCATATTGGTTTCCAATTTAGAGAAATAAAATTGGCATTTACACGACCGACCTAAATAGGATACGTCTTGCCCTAAGAACACGAAAGACGCGAGTCATTCCGTTACTCTTAGAACAGAATATCTGGTCTGGTGAAAGGGAAAGACATTTATTGACTTAAATTCCTTTTCTGTCGTGTTATGTACCTTTCGAGTAATATTTCTTGTGCTAAATCCATAGCAATTATTTACTTCGCTTCAATGGAATTGTCATAGTATCAACAAAACACCAAATATTCAGTTTAAACTCAAAATGTAATACTGTGTGTATACTTTATTGTATACTGATTTTTAAAAACCCGTTCAATTCAACTATTTCTCATCCCCTTAAAGACTGTGTTGGCACTGCCTTAACCTATAGCTGTAATCTTTCTATAATATAATTTTTACTACAACTTTTAGCTTAACTTTCAATAAGTAAATGGCGTGCTTTCCTCTAATAAATCATTCCAATCACTAGGTGACGTTGAGTCATCTATTTCAAAACATTAACAGGATCTGAAGTGGCTCTGCACAACTTATCCCTATCACCACGTTAATCTTAAATTCGAATACTTAGTCTAATGTTATTTTCCTTCTCATGCACACAATGTTTTTGCTTATAAATTAGATTTTTCTCGTTTTTAAATTATGAGTAGACGATTTGTTTCTTCAAAAGCTGAGAAACATTCTTTTACAACTAAATGTACAACTTCAATAATGAATGGTTAGTTTTACAATTGTTAATCGAATTGCAAATGTTCTAAGCTAGCTGCAAAGCCAGAGTATTGATGATATAAATCAATTACAATGTAAGTGAGTTTACATTTTCTATGTTATAAAAATGTAGAAATCAAATAATCAAAGCGTTCTTTGAACGTAAAATCCCCCACTTTTACCTCACTGGGTTGCTACAACAGCAATTAAGTAATGCTGATCACAGTGAGACTTTGCTTTCTGGGTAGATCGTGTGTATTATATTTGTGTGCTTCTAGATTTGAAATTATTGTACTTCACTCTGGTATATGATATACATTTCACTATTATAAGTATGATAGTTTATACAGAGTGTTCATAAAGTTCCTTCCCTTCCGTAACTTGTGTTAAATAGAGTCTAACACTTATGGGAATGCTGTATTTGGAAATTTGTAATAATTTGCCAGTTCTAAAAAGGAAAACTTTAGGGGTACTCGTATCTTGAAGAAACCTGCATCTTGTGGCCCTAAAAATCAAAGGGCACAGAAAAACAAAAATTAGTATCACTCACGAAATATTTTATGTTACTCTCAAACATTAAATTTGCAGCCCCTAATAAGAGATTACCAAAACCGTTCTACGTCATCGGCTGTGTTAGTGGGTGACATCAGGCGACACCCTTAATATGTCACAATTGGATATGTATTAGGCTGATGCCCAGGACAGAATCAATCAAAATGATATCACGAGATTTCAAAGGATGGTAACATAATAATAATAATATCCTATGGTGTTTTGTCCAATTCTTTCTTAAAATTATTACATATACTAAGTACATCAGTATTACGACTTTTTAAACAAATAAAATGATTTATCGCTAATTTTACCGCGCCAGTGAATTTTTTACAAGTCCAGATAGTATATAATTTGCGTTCTTTTAATTTAGTTGTTCTGCAATTAAAGTAATTAAAAAGATTTGTAAAAAACATAAGAGAAAGTGTTTAAACGCACATTGACATAAGGTCAGTAGAATGCAACAAGTGTAGATTTCCACCGGTGATTGGATTTGCGCATTCCTTTTCAATAGAACGGAAAGCGTGCTGGTTAGTTCTGTAGTCTGTAGGTGGTGAATAGAGAATTGATTGGAACCCCTCAGCAGTAAATATATCGCTCATAAAAACATGATTATATAAAACAACTATTTATGCTACCATCATGCGAGTATTTCTGTTATAGTATGACCCATGAAAGACGCATAAATCCAGAACAGATTAATCCTAAAGACAGATTGTATTATTGCAGTAAATTGTGAGAACCATTCTTCTGACAACGCGAGAAGTAAACTATCTGGTTCGAAGTTTATTCATTTCCTCTGACAAACAAATACTGATTCTTTGACTATTACATTACTCTTTTCTACTTGCCTATTTTCATTTATTTCCAGTTCCAACATTGTCTTGTCTTATAATGCCTGCATAGCTTCAGAAGCGGATGTCCAATAACTAACACGATTGAGAAGAAGCTGGTATTGTGCGGATTGCCTTTTTAGGACGTTTCCGGAGGAACTAATCGCCTAGCCTTATACGTGCCTTTGACAGGTGCTTTATAAGAACATATTAAAAGTAACTTCTTCTTTAATTAACCTACGTAGTAAATAAAATAATTCTGATTTACCATAAGTTAGGTACACATTCCCATCATCAAGGGTTCTAATCAAGATCTGACCAACAAATTTTCTTGATGTGCAATATATATTACTTTTGTAACTAACTTATAAAGGGTCAAATTTTTTTACAGCAGTACAGTATTACCCTATGTAGGTCTACTACTGAATTTCGGTAAGATAAAGTTACTTTCGAAACTATATTTCAGCCTTATAGTGTTTCATTTATCTCTTATAGAGGCCGCACACGGTCAATATTATTGAAAATATTTCGAAATATTGACAATATAATTGAGATTACCTCCTCAGTATTGATGGTTTGTCGAAGGGTATTGAAATAAATTTAAAAATCTTTAAATCTAGCCGTCAATATCGAAAGGTGGCCCGGAGGTATTGACAAAAATATTGAATTGCATGCGTCTGAATCAATATTATTATCAATACAGTGAAAAATTGGAGTGGGGTTCCCGTCATTTCACCCATTATCTATAATACTTAAACAAAACCTAGCATGGATTATACTTTGGGCTCATGTTTACAACTTCAATTAATAATATAGTCTTGTGAATTTTATTTTTTTAAATATGAGTTAAAGAACTATTACAGGCTATAATGCATTACAAGATTTGCTTTGAGGTTATACAATGAATATAAATACAACCATTTTTATGAATATATTCATTTATACAAATTTAAAGAAGATACTCCTTCGTTTAACTTCGGCAACATTCGTACATCTTCGTATAACATATGATCATATTCCATTATTTATTTGTTCATTATAATATTAGTAACTTTTAAATCATTTGATCTATCATTATGAAATAAAAAGCAATTAATATATAATATTTGTATCTTTATTTAGATATAGCCTATAATAATGTATATAAATACAAAATTTTAACATTCAGCCCTACTGTTTAGTAACCGTTATAATTATACATATTTACCTAGTTAAAAATCCTCGTCAGCATAGTTAGGTAGGCCTAGATAAAGTCTGTTGGTTTTAAATAGTTTTTTTTTTAATTATGTATTTCTGATGTGTATCTAATTAATCTGCCTGTTATTTTTCACGGGGGCTTACTAGTTTCAATATAAAACGTACCTGTTTATACTTCTGTAGAACAGTCACTAGCACCTCCCATGTTTCCAAGACAGCTTTACTGATTGTTCTAGGTGACATTATAGCAGATGTTCAAAGTTTCTTCCATTTGCTAGATAACGAAGGGTCAAAACAAGCCTTTCTTCAACTGTTGTACATGCTCGCATGTTAGTATTTTGTTTTACTAAATGAGGCTCAACCGTTGAAAGTAACAATTTGAACTTTTCTTCACTCATTCTCAAGTAATTTTGGTAGTCAGCGGAATCACTCAGCGATATTTCATGTATTAACCTTAAGTGTGTGTACTTTTCACGTTTCAACAGCCATTTCTTCACCCATTTTTTTACGTTTCTCCCTTTTTTTCAAAATAAAATGCAAAATAATCACGACACTTGCTTTCTTCTTGGCGTCAATTTTTGCATTAAACCTATCCAGATTGATGAAAGAATATTGACAATAATATTGACCGTGTACGGTGAGTCAAAAAATTACACATTTCGTCCGGTTTGACAGTATTATTGAATCAATAATATTGATCGTGTGCGGTCCCTATAAAACACATAAATCACTATAAAAATTGTTTTTAATGATGATTATTATTATTTATTTTTTAAAACGTAACACATCTTATAACTATACTTTTACTAATGAAATAATAAAAGTACTTAATAACTAACGGTTAAATATATAAATTAAAATATACACATATAAAATATGACTGAACCACTGTCCCGCAAATATTATATTTTGGAGGTATTTAATAATTTAAACAATGAATATTGTGGGGAAAATAAAATAAACAGGTAAAACATTTGTTTAAATATATGAAATGCAATCAAATGCGCCTTCATTTCTCTTAGACGACTTTAAAGCCCTAAAACAAAATTCTTAAGAGACCCTGAACGCCTTGCAATTCCAACAACCAAACATGTAACTTTGTATGAAATGTTTTACGGATTATATTGATGGCAGACAATCTAATAAATAAATAAGGAGCAAAAACTGAAAAGATTTCTTAAAATTTCAAACTTAGTTTTTGAAGTACAATATTATTTATTTCTGGATGAAAATATATTAGCCTACATACCTACTTACTTCAATGTTTTAAATAAAAATAATTTAACGGAGAACTCAGAAATGTTCAATATTTTCAAATTCGAGTATAAATATATGGTTATTTTTTTTTAGTTTTAGTTAGACACTATACTATACGTCCAAATGTTTTGAAACTCCAAGTTGAAAATATAAATACAAAGTACGCAAACTAGAAAAAAGTCAAGAATATAATGTTTATCTCATCTTGTAAGAGACACAAAAAACGTGTAATGGATAGATTTTGATCTGGTCTATTAAAAAAAACTCAACAACAAACAAAATTTACAAAATGAACCAAAAATCACAATGTATTTCAATGTAATTACTGATCTTTAAGCCACCCCAGTCTAACTCTAAGTCTGAACCTATTTTAAATACGTATTTTCAAAACATTACCAAAGAGCTAAAGAGTGTTTAACAGTTTCAAAATTAATTTTGTAGTATTAAAATTTTAAATAATGTTCCATGAATTTCGATAACATTAAACCTTGAAATGCAGTCTTATATTATTAGAGCAACGTAATAATATAAATATTAATACTGTATTTTCAGGGTTTCGTTAAAACAATGTTTAAAAAAAGTCAATGTGTGCGGACGTGGTACCCCCGTCAGGAACGAAGTTCATCACGCCTTTTCTTCAATTATTTTACCAACCTTAACGGCAACATACTCACATAATTTTAATCTTTCAATTGCTGTTTATTATTAGTTTGTTTTTATACAAATATTTACTGTTTCCATACGTTTAATGTTATTATAATAAAGGTGTATAATTAATTATAACATCAAAGCTAAAGATGGTAAACACAGTTAAATGTCCATTAATTGTAAATACATTCAATAAACATAAAATATTGGTTCATCAGTCTAGGCCTAACCTAAAATTATTGTTTGTATGTTCAATTTATTTTACCTGTCTTAACGGCAACATACGTACAATAATTTTAGGTTAGGCCTAGACTGATGAACCAATATTTTATGATTATTGAATGTATTTACAATGAATGGACATTTAACTGTGTTTACCATCTTAGCTTTGATGTTATAATTAATTATACACCTTGACGATAATATCTGAACTACGCCGGACGGAACCAATCGTTTTAAATTTATGAAACAAAACACATGTTTCTTGAATGTATTTACATTCATTACCATAGCGACCAATTTGATAACGCTTTTTCGTTACTCGTTTTTATATTTGTCATTGCCATAGCAACCAATTAATAACACTTTTTTTCGTTACGCATTACATTTTCTATTTGTTAACTCCTACCGCAACCCGAGTGAATGAACTTCGTTTCAAAAAACACGTTTTGTAATATTTTGATACCTGTATATTTTTGCATCGGAATTTTGTTACACACTGTCAAAATCAAATCAACTGCATTTTGTAGCGTCCTTCAATCTTAACTATGGCAGAAACACAAATTTGATTCCAGACTTTTATACAGGTTAACCCTTATCGGTGATAGATCTACTAGAAAAAAGTACCAACCGTTTATAACACCAAGTTAACAAAAACGAAAATTTCTAAAATTGTTATAAAAGAATTATTGTTGTAATCTTAAAATAATAAATGCTTATTCCAAGTAGGTCTCTAATTAATATCTACATAGAACGCATCTACATTACACTAAAAAAAAAATTTTATAATTCCAATAAAATTGAATTACAAGAAAACTATTGTTCCGTTATTAGAGTCGTGATGGAACTGATGTAACATATTGTATAGCTTCCAATTACGGTCCGGGTGATGTCATCGGCTAGACAGACTCTACCGTGATGCCATTTATCAAACAATCGCATTACAACAAAACAGTCATCCATTCCTACGTTTGCCCGGATGTGATTAATCTCAGTAAATTTTATTATTCTTGATTTTATTTAATTAATTTTGCCGGATTAATAGAAACCAACGCGTATACAGGAATACATTAATCTTGTGTTAAGACTTATTATAATGATGTATATATCTTCGTCAAAACGCAAGTGTAGGAGTTGTGCTTAATGCTTTTAGTAACAACTCAATTACATTTGTTATTTGTTCCATACTCTTCAGTATACGTATACAATAATGTTATTCATTTTAATAATAAGATTATTTATATTATATAAAAGACAGTGATTGTTTTTAAACTAGTCATCTAGAACTTCTGAAAAGTTATTTGCTACACCGCCCATTCATTAAACCTTTTGTATCTAACCTATATTATAAAATTATCGAAATACTTATTTCAAATTGCTTTGTCTTGGAAACTCTTTATCTTATAAACCCACTGTTCCAGCATTATGTAGTTTCAAGGTACAGCAACGATTCTGTTACAGACTCCATGTGGCCCTATACAGAAGTTACAAAAAGAATCCCTATATATCAATACAGTACAGCGAAACCCACATTTTCTAATATAAAACCAATTTTAATTTAAAATTGCTATATTGAAGAAGTTATTTGAGGTAAAACAAAGTTTTATATATGAGATTATTCCTTTACAAACGTCTTGTCAAATGGGACCTACACCTACCTTGTCAAATTACAAGTTACCTTGGAGAGGGTGAAACAAGGAAACAAAATTTCCTTATGGGAGAACAAGTTAAATTTAGAATTGCTAAACATTCTTGGAAATTATTTAAGGTACAATTCAAATATGAGAACATCCCGTCCCAACACCACGCTGAATGAGCCCTATATAATTACAATAAGATAATCAGGAGATTACTTTTTAACTACACCGCGGTAATTTGTTGTACTACAACAAAACAATTTTCTTATGGGGATGTTAAATATATAAGGAATTACATTAGCAGATATGACATTAATATATTACATAACTACAGCTGACTAGGTGTATCAGTTTCAGAAAACTGCAAGTAATTAGACACTTCAAAAAATGGCTGTAAGTGTAAACCATAGAACAGCTATTAGGGGGTAAACATACCGTTGTTGGCCTATAACATAAATGTCAATATAAATAAATTACATGTTCTTACAATAATAAAAAATATTCTTAGATAAATTAACTAAGCACATACAGTTTCTAAGTTGAAGTGGATTTGGTTTTGAAACATTAATTAATTAAATTTAATATATTAATTTAGTTGAAGGAAATAGGCCCACTTAAAATGTAGGCAAATTATACAATAGCAAAAAGGAATTAGTTTATGTGCAGAGAAGGATGGTTAAATTATCTGAGGCCTAAACAGTTGATTAAACATATGATTTCTCTGTTAGAGTAATTGTTTTAAAGTTCTATGGAACCTCTAACGACATACAAAAGATAGTAAATACTTACTGTCAATTTGAATGCAAAATTTGTTCTAATAGTTTTGCTTATAGAACTGATCACAAGGTGGAAGAATGTATGCACTATGTCAATAATCGAACACAGTGTTGCCAACAGCAGCTAATGGCTGATAGCAACAGTGGCCGTTACGAGTGTGTCGTTTGAGGAAGGTGCCAGTATACTGCCTTGTCCTGAAGAAACCATACCTTGCGGGTATGCTAAATGTTTTTCTGCTGTCATAGGGCTTGACACCACGATTCATCCTCAATTATTTTCGTTTAAGGTGAGGAGACACTCAAAGGCGCTGCATTTAATTTTGCACCACTATTGCAAATGTAATGCATCAAACAATAAAAAAATATATGTACGTGAAGTGGTTGTAAAAAATCATCAAAGATTTAAATAAATGCAATTGAAATGTTTTTTTCTTCAACTGCAAGAAATTCAATTAATTGTTACTTATTTTTGTACTGGATTTTTATGATATGTAGATAATCTGACACAAGAACCCCATGATCATAAACTAAAAACATATTTGATACAAAATTAGTGTTACGTCATAATCTTTACTATATTAAGCATTTAGGAAAAGATCGACGTCTGTTTATTTACTAAAAACGTGTCCTTTTTTTTAAAATTTGTAATAATTTGTTAAACAATGTCTAACTTGGGAACTTTTGAAGTTATACTTCTTTGCGCCCGTTGTAATCGGGATGGGGTGTCGGTCGAGAAACCGCGTCACGCGTTAGGAGTAAAATCCGGAAAGTGCCTTTTTATACCTTTTCTCTACAAGAGTTACCTCAAGAGTCTCGGTGGGTGAGTGGTTAACGCACTCGACTTCCACGCTAGAATCCCTGGTTCGATCCCCGGCTGGGAAAGTTTTTTTTCAAAAATTATAGGAAAGTATACGAATATACGAATGACCAAAGAAGTATAACTTCCACCGACTGGTCCGACGCAGACCCAATTTTATTTCATAAGTTTCACTTTACAGCCACCTTCTTAAATCGGGACCAAGTAAGTTAAAACTTTTTCTGCAGATGTTTACTTTTAAAAGCCTTTTAAAAACGATGTGTAAAGCTGCATTCACACTACTCTGACGTGACGAGTTAAGACGTCAGCGTCAGGCTGTGTGGACAATACGCTGTGTGTGGAATTCACGTCAGTTGTTGTTCGGTTCTCACAAGGTGCACACCGTTTCGAATAGGAGACTTTTAGATGCGTAAGATGAGGAAGACGCATATATTGCAGTGACAGCAGCTTGTATAATTTTCACCACTCAAGAAGAACATGAGTGCACCCTATAAATAATTAGTAAATAAATGTAACAAATATTACCTGATATTTCCATCATTTTTTCAATTTCTTCCCATGCTTCATTGCCAGCATATTTATTTCTACAATTTTTTCGCAATGGTCGAATATAATAGAGTATTTCATCAAGTGATCTATGAGCTCTTCTCCCATATTTATAGCTGACAGCCTGACGCCTACTGACGAAATATGGAAACTTATATTTGGAGTTGACGCGTCAGGGAGCGTGTTGTGTAACGTCATGACAAGACACAACAGTGTCAGCGTAGTTTGCACACTCCTATTTAAAATAATGGTTTTTTTCGTAAGACGTTAGCATATTGTGATTACACCTTTACACTAGATTAAGTTAATATTTATGCAATTTATAAATTTATACAAAACCAGCTATTCTCATCACAATAAACATTTTGTGGCACTGAGATTTGAAACAAAATATTTTCTTCTTTTTTATTTAGGTTCTTTGATACGCTTTACTTACTAACTAGTGAGGTTTCAGTTAAACCAACTATCTAATCTAATTAGTCTGCACATACTGCTCGGGTATCTGTTACACTCTGTACATTACGATTTTCTTACAATAGCCATTTTTATCTTACTACGAAAACATCAGTAGAGCACAGCCTGACTCGATAGCAATATACGTTGCGACATGTCATGATTATATTTGAGCCGTGATTTGAATGTCAATATTCTTGTTAGGTAGGCAAAGGTTATTACTTATTTATTTTGTAGTGGAGTTGTTAAACATTTGATAATTTAGGTCTTCTTGGTTTATCGTATTTGTAAACTTTTAATCACTGTTAAACACAATACAATGGTTTTCTGAGTGGTCTGTCTGTTAGCTCTGATTTTGGAATTAAGAAATTTGTCCAAATGTAGAGATTAACATTCAAATTAAATTTAAAATATGTTTTGAATCATAGGAGGGTAAAAGAGCTATGTGATTTGACATGTTTGATGGAAAATGTGCTTTCCGCAACATCACCTCTGCGATCCACAGTTGTTGGGTATTCTCAGAACAAAGAAGGATGTTACATTAAGCAGCGTAGACGCAAATCGAGCATTTTGGTGAGCATTATTAAAATTTCGTGAAATCTTACCAAATTTCAAATAGGCCTATTTAAAAATATTTTGTACAGTGTGCTATTTAAAAGATAATTGGCAGGTTCTACAAAATATGTGCTAGTATTCTACTTTGATGGGTTTTAAGGATGGATGGATTATATTTTTATAAATATTTATTAGGCTATTTAACATAATTTGGGTATAGTTGACGATATTTTGTGAGTGCGTTGATCAAAACATAACCTCATAACTTTAAGGTTAACGTAAGGCCTAAATGACAGCATAAAATTAAAAATTAAAAAATTATGCTTGTACATTTAGATGAATCTGTATTCCTATATAGACCGTTTTGGTATGCTGTCGATAATTTGTTTACATAGTCTTTATCTATTTAATTATTCTTTATTAATATAATTAAATTTAAGTCTTTCCTGATTCTTTAATTCGTGTACATCTACGTAGGTTCGGCAAGAGTGAACGGCTGGCACAATAGTTCAACTGGCAAAAATTAAATCGTTTAAATAGTCGTTGCACTCACGAAGCTTGGAACGTTTTTGTGCGAGTATTGCAGCAAACTTTTTATAAATGGTCTCCGTCCTTACCACTAATAACGAAATTTGAGTTACAGCGCGATTCTGAGTAACAAACGTGCCACGCATTAATACGTTCAATTTCCACCAATTAATAATTTCCTGAAAATTTTGGGAAGTCGTCATTATATTTAACATTGGTGAGCCCGAGTACGACAACTCATAAAAATGTGTTTTACTGCGATGATCTCAAACTCCCTTCACTTAAATATCCGTAAAGTGAGGGCTAAATGCCATATCATTGTTAATTAAATGCATGTATTATTTATTTTCAAAAAATTTCAATCGAAGTCGTACGATTGCTTAAAGGTTGTAAATCTAGATCAGTACAGTTGGTTGACGAAGTAGGTACCTGCCTAATCAAGGTTACACCAACGCACGCTATACGAGTAGGCTATATTATATTTATTACTTTACCAGAATAAAATTACATTCCAGCTGAGAAACCTAGATAGTAAATAAATGTTCGTTCTTATATCAACCTGTTGGGAAATGTAACATACACAAAATTGTAACAATGATAATTCATTTAAATGTATTTAAAAAAAAAAAAATTAATTCACATTTTTGCTTGTAGATAAAACAAATTGTTGTATTTTTTCTATAAATTATAAGTAATTTTAAAAAGCAATATTTCAAAGTCTTTAAAGAGCAAAAGGATTTTGTAATTTTCTGGTATTTATTATTTATTTAAACGTTTACTTCTTATAAGTTAGACGAATGAAGACGGGGTACTTTAACCGATTATCTCTGAGGTTTCAAATAGGCTAAGTGACGCAATGACTGATCGCGCCACTGAAAAAACTCAATTTGAAGAAAACGTTCTCTTGTTAGAACATACAAAACACTAAACCCAACTCTCCAAGTATTACCATTATTGTGGCGTAAAAGCTGCAGTGAGATTAAAACAAATTTACACCAAATTTAATAAGCAACGAGACAGTTGCGCTGGACTTACCATTAGGTTACATCCCACCAAAAGTGTACTGATTAAGATGTTAAAATTACTATATGTGTTGTAATGTTGTACAAATAAATAATTTAAAAAAAAAAAAAACATTGGTTTTACTAACATCGAACTTCATTGTTTCGGCTGGGCGTATTGTCAGACTCAGGCTGAGCAGGACAGGGTGGTCGAAACTGGCTTGAAATCAGTAGCTGTACTTGTCTTGCCACATACAATTAATTGTACCACTGAACTGTATCTGCCTGAGCTACTGAAAGCTGTAGCTGAGATACAGTTTCTAAACTCTTGACAGAAATCGGAATTATTAGTTAGTAAACACTGGCAGAATAGCTTCGTTCGTCAACAAATCTATTCTGTACTTCACAAATTAACCGTTTCCGGTAAACTTAGTACAGTTTTTATAAGTATACAAGTACATAAATTGTTAAACTACAATTAATTGTTTAGATGGTTCTCAGTGAATGTTAAATAAATTTTGCAAATATAAATTGGAATAGTTATTAAATTAACTCCTTTAATAACTCGTAAGCCTAAGCTTTCAAATTCTGTACATAACACTACAGATTTCACTTATAGTTTCCCAGTGTGAACCAAAAACCATAGTTTTTATAGTTGACTAAAAAACGATTGCTTGATGATCCTTAAAACTTACAGAGTAAGTAAATAATTTTAAAATAATTTTGCAAAATTAAATTTACTAGATAAAAACCTATAAATTCACTTGGTAACAAACTTTCCCTGCATATTTTATTAATTCTGAAAGGTTTGTAGAGTGAAGTTATCTTTTCCACATCAATATTTTAATACTTGTAAATGTTTGAAATGATTTTGTCTAAACAGATATTAGAGAATTTTACAAATTTAATAAACAATAGTCTACGGAGATTTGTCTCTTTTTATTTCTTTTCTTGCCTTCTACAGGGAATATTCTGTATCTTTTTAGCAGTTAAACTTTCTAGATATGTATTAATCTATCCATTCTTGTTTTCATTAATTAGTTATTTAAAATCCAAATGGAATTTATCACAAGTATGTCTATTAATACATGCGCCAATTATTGGATGTGTTACTATTTGTGCGAGTTCAATATTTGTACAGAGACAGTATTTGTTTAGTAAGCTTTACCATAAACATTTGTAAATAAAAAATGAACGAAAATGAACAAACAAATCGAAATAGCTATTATAAGTAAATTTCGCAGAAATCGTCTACTATAGCATAGATCATTACTAATTGCTATTGTCTGTTAGCTTTTCTCTCTAGGTTCATAACATTCAAAAATAGATTTAATTAAAAATTAACTCTTTTCAACGGAATATAAGATTTAATATAATTAAAAACTCCATGTACAGTGTAACATTTTTAGCTCTAACCATTGGGATTCCCAAGATAATGTTTCCTTCACTACTTGCGACATAGATGGGTGAGACCTAAGAAATTTATATTTTGTTTGGAGTTAAGTCTGTTAACTCCTGGCACAAACAACATTATGCACTTAAATAGTTTAACAATTATTGAAAACTCTGGGTTATATTTTTCAGATAAAAACTTAGTTTTGTATTTATTATCCGATTAATAGTCTATGAAAACTAAAAACAAAGTTATTGTGATTAAAAATAAAATTATGATTTCAAGTTTAAAAGTTTCAAATGGGACTGGAACAGATTGTCTGGGGTTATCTGTGGGCCTAAGTTAAAATTAAATCAACTGGCTCTACAAAATAAATTATATCATTAAATTTTTAATAATGCTTTCTAAAGATTGATTTGTATTTTTATAATTGTTTTAACGATATTTAACACAATTTGTGTATATGAAATATAGATAGCGAGGTTTTGTGAATACCCATCAAATAAAAACTAAGTAACAAGTATAATCTTTGAGGCCTAGTCCCCCCTCTATGTCGTTTAGGAAGAGCAAAAATTAACTTGGGGACTCCTATGGTCAGTGATAAAATCTTCACCCGCAATTTATTGTAAAAAAAACTATCAAAGACCGAAACAACCAATAAAGTATCCCCATTTTAAAAAAAAAAAAAAATAATACACATACATTGCCTAAATAATTTGTAATAGTCACTTTTCTTTGTTTGTAGGGCCTATGTAACAAAATATAAGTAAAATATTTTGTACGTCAATTTATTTCGCTAATAATTGTGAGAATACAGGATTAGGCCTACTTGTAGTGGACTCGACCAGTAAACATAATAATATTATGTGACAATTTTGACGTATGCAGTTGTGCATCACTATATTTGTAAGTATTGTGTAACCTTTTAGTTGCAATACTTTTCTCATGGCAACCCACCAAACCGAGAAAACTTTAATCTTTCAACTTTGTGCGACCAATTTGTCCTAGACAGGTATCTTAGAGCTTAGAGGTTTGTTGAAAGCTTGCCAACCGTAATTAATCAACCCTCCTACGTTTTTATAAACTATCAATCAGTCTAACCTCTGACCCGCAATTACAAAGTATCTGTCGACAACGTTTATTGCACTTTTTGCAGATCCTTGGCTCCATATAGGATTATACCCGTTTACTGGAGTATCGTTTAATCACAGAGAAAAGAGATTTTACTTTATCCGCAGTGTAACATTGGAAATTATTTTAATGGCAGCTATTTAAGTATCTGTAGGGTTTCCATTAACCTTTGATTGAATTTTGTACCCTTGATTATGACACACGAAAACTAATATTTATGAAACTGATACTGTGCATGTGAAACGTTTTATTAACTTTTAATAAATTTACATGAAATATTTTTCATAATGAAAGGTAGACCTAAGTTTAATAATAACCCCAAAGCTGAGATGGTAAATAATGTTAAATGTTAAAATCAAATTATTTCGTATATTTTATAACAGCAGTTATAATAAAGGTAAAAATAACCAGCAAGGCTCAGGTCTACACTTTACTACTGTAACTTAAAAGTTAGAAATACAAATAGTTGCTTCAAAGTGTGAAATCAAGTGTTAATGGAAATATTAGAGCAAACAGCAGTTTTATCTGTTATTTTATTCAGTTGGTTATTATGGTAATGAATGTAAATACATTCAAGAAATATGTGTTGGTTCATCAGTCTAGGCCTAAGCTAAGAATTGTCCGACTAAATTTACAAATATTGAAATAAAGAATGTTTTTATCAAAATGAATTATAGCCTATCTTACTCAGGGATTGTGAAGCTTTTTATTAGTAAAACTATGTTTTCAATGGGTTCAGTAGTTGAGAGATTACCCCCTACATACAAACAAACAAACAAATTTTGCCTCTTTATAATACAGTATTCATAGAATCAAAAAAACTACTGAACATTCGGATAAAACAGCTGTTAGTATAAAAAGCCTAGCAACAAAAATGTTAGTTGAAATTCATTGCCATAGCAAACGACTTAGCAAATTAATAATCAGTTGCTTCAACCACCAACTAATTAATTTATTCCCAACCAATAGATTTTTTAGGTTAGATTAACAAACTAAAAGCAAACAAAAGCTAAAAACTAAAAATCTACGAAAAATGCTTTGAATAATTGAATTTAAACATATGTTGTTTTGTTTAAAATTTGTTTGAAATATTGAATATTGATTATTGATTACATATAAATATTAATGGTGAAATTACAACACATGCCGTATTCGTATTATTGGGGTTGGTCGTGACTATTTTGATCTCTGTCTTACATTAGCAATGTATGCCTACACTATACACCGCTCAATCGCCATTTCCGTGAAAATACCAAAGTAATCTCACATTTAATCTCTTTGCATTGGCTTCGAAATTTGTCGCCGCCGAGGTTGGTGAGCTAAGCGAACAGGGGCAAAGCCCCTAGTATGTTGTAAGTAAATTAAATAATAAAAAAAATTGAAATTGTATAATTAATTATTGAGGTGAAACTTCTTTAGTCACGATAGAGAAAAATTTCGTTACGCGTTAAACGTAAGGTGGCCATGCATTGCTGTGTATGTGTGAGTATCTGTCTGTGTTTAGTAGTAGCCCATACCAAAATGAGCAAATGTACAATTAAGTGTAGATACTACGGAACGTATTTGGGTACGGAAAACCCAATTTTGATATAAAAAAGGTAGTAGAGCTTTGGGGCAACGATTTTCTTGTCAACGTTTTGGAAATACCGTGTGGGGTTTTGTTTTATGTTTTTGAATATGAAAAAAATGATTTTGGTAAAGAAAGGGTAGTTGGAAAAACCTATTTTAACAATTAAAAATTCGTAGCGCGTCAGTGTCACGATTTTAGGGTCACAATTTTGTAAAATACAGTGTCGGTTATCGTTTTATATGTTTTTGGGTACGGGCAAACCGATTTTGACAGTTAAAGAGTCGTAGCGCGTCGGGGTCACGATTTCAGTGTCAAAATTTGAAATTACAGAGTCAAGTATCGTTTTATAAAGAAGTTCCGCTTGTACGCACTTACTGATACACGCACCATTGTTTTTAATGCAATATAAATAATATAGCCTATAAGCCCGTCTCAACTTAAGTTGAGGCAAGCAGGGTGGGTAATTAGGATTGGTTTCAACCGTCATAAAAGCGACCCTTATTAATGCCGCCTGAGTGAACCTGTAGGACACTCTAGTATAAAATTGCAATTCAGTATGTCTTAAGTCAAAATGAAAAAACGATATCATATTTCGTTTCATGATACTTTCCAGATAATTTTGATACCAAATTTGATTACATTTGGCCAACTTTGAGCTGTACTAGCATTATAAACTTTCTTAGTTGAATCAACATTACTAATACGGTTTACAACAATAAAGCCACACAAATGTACTAGAGAAGTTCATATTTAAATCTATACTAATATTATAAGAGGTAAAGTTTTTTTTTTGTTTTTTTTTGTTTGTATGTATTGGGTAATATCTCTGGCATTACTGAACCGATTGAAAAAATAGTTTTACTAATAAAAAGCTACACTCTCCCTGAGTAACATAGGCTTTAATTCATTTCGATAAAAACCTTTTTTTATTTAAATATTTGTAAATTTAGTCGGGAAAATTCTTAGGTTAGGCCTAGAATAATAAATCAACACATGTATTTACATTTATTACCATAGCAACCAATTGAATAAAAAAAAAAAACAGATAATATAGCTGTTTGCTCAAATTAACAACTGATTTAAAAATGTGAAGCAATTATTGTTGTATTTCTAGCTTTTAGGTTAGGGTTTTAAAGTGTAGACCTGAGCCTAGCTGGTTCTTTTAACAATTATTATAACTGCTGTTATAAGTTTCTGTGAATTTTCTAGTCTACATTGTTCGAACGTCCGTTTTGCATTTAAAAATAAATCATTAGACATCCTGTGTCAATTGTTTTTCCTGAATTAGAGGTGTTTACTAATGTGAGTGATGATAAGAATATTGATAAGAATAAACCTAATGAATTATTAATAAACTTGATAATTGTTATTATATGTTAATTAATGCAATATCAATACAGCCTTATCATTTATAAATAAAAATTTAATTTTGTAATTTGTTGTATTGACCCCAAAAAAAACAAAACAATTTTTTATTTATAATAAAGGTGTAGGATTAATAATAACCTCAAAACTAAGATGGTAAATAATGATAAATATTCAAATCAAATTATTTCTTATATTTGATAACAGCAGTTATAATAATAATTGTTAAAAGAACCAGCTAGGCTCAGGTCTACACTTTAAAACCCAAACCTAAAAGCTAGAAATACAAAAATCATTGCTTTAAATTTTGAAATCAGCTGTTAATTGGAGCAAACTGCTATATTATCGGTTTTTATTCAATTGGTTGCTATGGTAATAAATGTAAATACATGTGTTGGTTTATTATTCTAGGCCTAACCTAAGAATTTTCCCGACTAAATTTACAAATATTTAAATAAAAAAAGGTTTTTATCGAAATGAATTATAGCCTATGTTACTCAGGGAAAGTGTAGCTTTTTATTAGTAAAACTATTTTTTCAATCGGTTCAGTAATGCCAGAGATTACCCAATACATACAAACAAAAAACAAACAAAAAAACTAACTTTACCTCTTTATAATATTAGTATAGATTCAAATATGAACTTCTCTAGTACATTTGTGTGGCTTTATTGTTGTAAACCGTATTAGTAATGTTGATTCAACTAAGAAAGTTTATAATGCTAGTACAGCTCAAAGTTGGCCAAATGTAATCAAATTTGGTATCAAAATTATCTGGAAAATATCATGAAACGAAATATGATATCGTTTTTTCATTTTGACTTAAGACATACTGAATTGCAATTTTATACTAGAGTGTCCTACAGGTTCACTCAGGCGGCATTAATAAGGGTCGGTTTTATGACGGTTGAGGCCGACCCTAATTACCCACCCTGCTTGCCTCAACTTAACTTGAGACGGGCTATAATGCGTAGTTGGAGTAAAAATAACGAAAGAATTTTTTAATGATTCTTTGAAAATAATCCATATCTTTTATAATTAAAACTGGTGAGTAAAATTAAATGAAAACTGTAACCTAACTGTCTATGTCAAAGTTTGATATACTTCCTCAAGTGTGTGAGGAAAAATGAAATTAGCAAGAACGTAAATTTAAGTATATACGTAAATTATTAGTAAATATAAATGTCAGTCTACTTAATATAGGTAGTTCAGCTGATGGAAGTTGTGCAATAATCAGTTGTTTAAAGGAATTCCCTACTGAAAAATGACCATTTAAAAAAAATTGTTTTTATTTTTTCCTGATTCTACAGTTTATAAGGTTTAAGAAAAACATAACATATGCCACAAAATTTCTTTATATCAGTGTGAAAAATTTATTCAAAGCAATATGCACACCTACTTTTGGTCGAGTTGAACTTCTTTATGTTTGCTATTTGGACTAAAAAGATTTTTTATTTTTTTTAAGTAATAGTAAAGAAGGACAACAATGTTTATTATTAGGCTTTCAATACCTCCAATATGTAAGTAAAACATATCTTGACTACAAATACTGGTTGTACAAGTTATTCCAATCTATGGCTGCTAAAATAACTAATGGAATCTTTAAACGCGATTTCCCGCAACTTTTCAATATTGATATTTTTTACATAAAAGTTCTTATAACTTTTTAACTGCTAAAGTTACAGTGATGAAATTTTTATCACATCTTTAGTAGCTTATAATGCAACTTTTTGAGTATTTTTATTCCTCTAGGGCAAATACATGAGTATTTTTTTATTATTGTAAATCACAAATTTGTTTTATAAATATATTTTTTTGTAAGGTCATAACTACTAAACTTTTAGTGTTAAGATCATGACTATACAGAAAAAGTGAGTGCATTTTATGTACTTTAAACATGATATCAAACGGCCAAATTGGTTCAGTAGTAAAAACGTTATAAGAGATTTAAAAAAATATATTTCTGCCTAAAATAAACTAAAAAAACTCAAAAAGGTATGTAAAATATATTTTTTGTCAATTCCTATAAGTGTAAACAATTGTTTAGGTTCGAAAGAATGTAAAAACATGTTTCGTAATTAAAAAAGGCTTATTATAGAAAAACCCTATTTTCAGTAGGGAATCCCCTTAATACAACACCATTGAATTGTATCGATGCTATATATAACAGTCGCATTACCATTAGTGGCGGAGGTCATACTTGGAAATAGTTTACATCTGTACTTTTGTTTAGGAGTAGGCCTTACGTCACGAAAAGAAGATTATAATTGTATACATCTTTTGAATATATTTGTGACAAGAAATATAATCACGCACTACTTTTTAGTGAATTTTTGTTGTATAAAATTATTTAACTTACGTTAATATCACTTGTTAAGTTGTAGATCTGTAACCTTTTTCAGATTAACACTTTTTTGATGGTTGAATGTTAACTGTATTATTCTGTGTTAACTGAATGTTAAGTTAGTTCCTACTAACTCATATATACAGTACATAATTTTCACCAATATATATATGGGGGTGTGTGTGTTCGTTCTCTAACGGTCCCATTTTACGTCCGATTTGTTCCAAATTTGGTACACCTGTTGGTTTTTAAAGTCGTTCGGACGAGTTCGTTGGCCAAAAATATCCAATAACCGGAAGCACGTTTTTTGACCGGAAGTAACATTTTTTCAGACTTTTCGTACAAGAGTGAAAAAGTTTTGGGGATTTTTCTAAAAAATAAATATAGGACATTATTGTGCACATTTTGTAATCTTACACGATCTTATATCTGGTTCCCCCAAAATTGATCAAAACCGAAAATACCATAAAAGTACCATACAAAGTGAGCATGTGCAGTGTGAGGCCGCAAGATCAAAGTGAAAAGCGAGTGTTTCCGTTGCGAGTGGAACGAAGTAGCACCTGAGCTGGGGCTGGAGTCCAAACAAATTCTATTAATATATTTCGGAATATATATAGCTATTGAGCGCCTTCGTCAATAGGACAATTTCCCAAATAGATGAAACCCTAAAACATATAAACTTAATTATGGAAATTCGCTCAACTCGCGTTAGCGGTTAGGATTATCGAATTATTTCTTTTATAATTTGTCAAAAACAATTGTTATTTACATTTTTTAATCGGTAGTGTGAAAAGTTTTATAATATTTACAGAAAAATAGATGGTGTGTTTGCATGGTGTAAAAATACAAATTCATTAGTAAATGCATAAATACCATTAGGTTTACTGTAACTGAATATGATTCCACAGTCGTCTGTCAGGTATTGGGACTTCGTTTCAGCTCTATCAAGTCATATCAGTTCAGTTGCTGTTCTACTGTTGTACACTTTACAGAGTAATCAACTCAAGAAGGCCACCATTGGGATCTCGGAAACTATAAAAGTTACAACAAACTTTAAATGGGGAACCTTCCCTACTTTTTCACTTGCATTAAAAATACAATATTAAAATTTCCAAATACTCCGCCATTTTTCCAATATGGCGGCCAACTTATTTTTTCAAATGGAAACCCCTATTTTTGGATTTGGATTTTACATGCAATTTTAAGACGTTTATTCTTGATGTTTTTTTGATAAACTTAATCGTTTAACCGCTAGGAGCGCAAAGTTCAACAAAGTTCAGAAACTCTTCAACAATTATTAGAGACATATTTTACCATTTATTTGCAAACAATAAAATTTAACTCAAAGTGCAATATCTTGTACAATGGAATGTTAAAATGCTGTTGCAATTTGACAAATACTTTATTTTATAGAAAAAAGTACTTATATTACTGTTAAAAATCGCTAACGCAACCACTGTTAGCGGTTAAACGATTAAGTTTATCAAAAAAACACCAAGAATAAAAACGTCTTAAAATAGCATATAAAATCCAAATCCGTTATAAAAAGTAGCGGTTTCCATTAGAAATTTCAGATTTGACCGCCATATTGGAAAATGGCGGCCATTTAAAAATATTTTAACTACATATTTTTTAATTTCTCATAAAACAAGGAAAGGTTCCCCATTTAGAGTTTGCTGTAAAATCAATACTTTCTGAGATCCCAATGGTGGCCCAATTAAAAAAAATCACATAAAATAGAAAATGTTTGAGAGGCTGTGTCTCATAAACGGTTGGGTTTAGGAAAAAATACTAAAGAATAAAAATGTCTTAAATTTGTGTCCCCAACCGAAATATAACATTAAAAATAGGGGTTTCTGTTTGAAAAAAATAAGTTGGCCGCCATATTGGAAAAATGGCGGAGTTTTTGAAAATTTTAATATTGTATTTTTAGTGCAAGTGAAAATGTAGGGGAGGTCCCCCATTTAAAGTTTGTTGTAACTTTTATAGTTTCCGAGATCCCAATGGTGGCCATCTTGAGTTGATCACGCTGTATATGCCTGTATGTATCATGATTTTTTTATATATTATGTACATAATTTTATATATATTTAAAAAAAAGTAATTTCTGTATAAAAATAATGCCAGTTTGTATTAAATTTTGTATGCCTGTTTTTTTTTTAAAGTCTTGGTTTTTAAACCTTGAAGGATTTTGTTCTAAGTTGAATTTGAATTTTACATTAAGGCTCGGCTCTCCACATTCAAAACTACGATATTGGGTACCAATTTCAATGTTAAATAACCAAAACATACCTTCACTATTAAGCATATTTTTATGCTGTTTTTGTTAAAAAACAAAAGCTGTATTTTTTTTCTTAAAGTAAAATAGATTGTGGGTGTTGATTGCTAAGGATTTTTGCAATATCTCTTTTTGCAACTGAGTAAAAAATTAATAAAGTTTACTATTTTTTACTATTTATATCATACGTTTATGAAAACAATAAAACAGTTTCTGAAAATGTATTCGGCAATCAACATCCGCATATGACAGTACTTCAAAATGAAACCACATTTTTAAATTTATTCTACGAATTAACGGAAAAAAATTACTTATTCTGTAGCATTGCTGTTATGGGAATCAGATTCAATATGGCGGGCAGGGAAGCGCCCCCTTTTAAAGAGTAGAAATAATACAAATTTATGCTAAAATTAATATTGATGTAAGCGTAATAAATATTAACACCAAACATGGTGATAATAATATTATTAAACTACACACTTTGACTATTATGGAGGGTTATTATGAAAATAACTGTTTATAACATACCATGATGAAATCAAATAAATATTACATTGCTGCCTATACAAAAGTTTTTTTAGCTTAAACCAGTACAAAAAAACTACTTAACTCATTCACTGGATAATGTAAGCCCGTTAAAATCAACTGCCCTAAAACATATCTTTTATTCTTTTTTGTTTGTCGCAGTTCCTCTGCTATTTCGCCCCATGCTATTCCTTTAAATGTCTTCTTCCAAACCTACATTCCACAGCACTGGACGGGTTCTGACCACTTCGATTAACTGCTTCATAACAAATAACGAAAAAACTAACAATACAGCAACTTGTAACGAGTTAACGAAACTGTGCGACAGAGTGGGGTCATGAGCGTGTTGGGGTAGCGGGTCAGTGCGCATACGCGAGTTCACAGACGTCGACAGATGTTTGAAAAGATCGCTGTCAGTGCGATCCCGCAGATTCGTCTGTCGACGTCTGTAGCGTCTGTGGTGCTCTGCGAGGTCGGTGTGAATTGCACCATTTAAAACTATGGAAACAGATCTTTTGAAAAATCTGTCACGTGACATAATGTGACCGCGGTGTGAAAAGGCCTTTAGTCCCATGTTCTGCAGCTAATATTGTATACATCAAGACTTATGCCTAGTTACTTTAAGAATTTCAATTTTGTTGAAATGGTTTTGACATTGTCAATATCTGGAATGAAGGCTTGCAACTGTAAATATCTTACACGTTTGATAGAATTTACAATTTAAAACATTTTTACTAAGTATGTAGAACAAATTTATAATTGTGTATAAACAATAAAATTTACTAACATTATATTTTTGTAGAACATATCTTTTATTCTAAATTTTGAAACTAATTTGGTTTAAGCCTGTTTAAGTTTTTTTACTGAATTTAATTTGTTAAATTACAATTCAAAATCAATAATGAGCTTGCTCAATACTCCGAGGTTTTGCTAAACAAATTAAGTAGAAAATGTATTTATCTACGTTCTAGACTTGAACGAAATCCTTACGGGAACACTCGTTTGTCTATATTAGTCCTGTAATTAAATTGGCAAAGTTATAAAGCATGCTAAGTATGCTCCAATAATTGGAACCAAAAAAAATACTTCACTAATAATTTTGGGGGCAAAGACAGTAAAAAACTTAGATTTGCACTGCCCCCATAACTTGTTTTCTTGGTGAGTCAGTCGGAATACTAAATAAGTAGGTTTCGTATTTTTTAATTTAAGTTACAGTAATTTCTTCCATAGTTCATTTTATTAAGTATGTTTCTAAATGTTAGCCTACTAAGCAGCTGTTTGCAGTTATAAAATATTTTAAAAACTGGTCTTTGCCCTTAAATCTCTTCGCACATTTTTAGTAAAACAGGGAGTTCCCCCATTGAAAATATTTGAAATAAATTAGAGTTTATTATAATTTTTATTGCAGTTTAAAGTAGCAGTTTTTTTAGTAATTTAAAATCAAATTTAATAGAACCAATGGCGCATGGTTCTTTATTTCCCAAAATGTACTGTTTTTGAATTTGCAAATGGCTTGAAAGAAATATTATATTTTAAGATCACCGCATCCTTTTCTATTTATATCAGTGTTCCGCAGAGGTTGAATTTTCATGGGATTCATTCAATCTTTTTTAGGCTTATCATAAACAATTTTTTTTATATATTCATCACGCTAACTTAATATTATATAAACATTATATGACTTTCCAGTAATAAATGAGTACATAAATAATAATTTATCATTTTTATCGAAAAAATTAAACAATACAAATAAAAAAAGATAGCGTAACTTAATATTATATAGAAATTATATGATTTTCTAGTAATAAATTTGCATATAAATAATAATTTATCATTTTTTATCGAAAAATTTAAACACTACAAATAAAAAATGTAGCGTGGAGATGCTGGGATTTGAACCCAGGACTTTCAGCATGCGAAGCAGACACTCTACCACTGAGTTACATCCCCGCATTATCAATTGGAGTTAAAAGTTACTCTTAAACTTATGTGTAGTATGTAATTCAAATAAATAAGCAAGTTAAATAATAAAAACAGTAGGCTATTTTGGTATTTTTCTAACCTAACTAACTTAACCGAATTTTTCAATAGTTTAATACCTTAATCGACATATTATTATGCTGTATACATATATCTTGTATATAATAAATATTAATAGTTCTATTCCGTACAATAAAAGCTTGTTACCCGAGTACTGGTAACAACTAAGTTAAAACTTTTTACAAAAACTATAGTTCAATACTACCGGAATTAAACTAAGCAGGTTTTACTAAATTTCTAAATAAAGGCTAATCTTGAAATGAAAAATTTAATCAGTTTCGTTTAAATAAAAACACTTTTTGTTAGATTAAAGTTGTTGGACGGCAGTACCCTAGCACATAAACGATGGTATTTAAGAGGTAGACTATGTACTAAAATGTAAAAAAATAAGAGTGAAAATATGAATGTACATGTGAATACGGTATAACGGACAAGAGATACACAATTAAATATGAATTAACTTATCTTCCTCAAACCTTTTCAACAAAGTAAATTGTCTGTTTTCCTTTGATTCCTACGTAGTCATTGCTACTGATATGGAATAAATGTGTAACCAATGACTACATATCAATTGATATGTAGTCATTGGTGTAACTTAGTTTTATTGAAAACCTCAAATAATAAGCCTAGACCCTACGCAGAATTTGAACTTCAAATTCTGAAAATCAAGCATTGCAAACGAGGCAATACGATAACAAATTGTAGGCTCACTTCTTTCAAAATAATGTGAAAAACATTTTGTATTCTATTAATCCACAGTATTTTCATATAATTATGTAATGTGAAATTCAATCAATTTACTGAGAATATTGCTTAAACTGTCCGCCTCCATTGTATGGCAATATACATTTGAGCGCAACGATACTGCCTTCTCCGACGTTTAATAAAAGTGGATTTGTAAAATTTTATAAGTTAAAAAAAATCACTTATTTTACATAAATGTTGTTAGTCCTTCCAAAGTTTGTTATGAAAGTGTTTAAGTTTACTGGCAATTTAACTGGCAATCGTAGTCCAAACTAAAAAAGTGTGTATGCTTTTCGGACACAATATTTTATGTTTTAACACAGGTTTCCAGTTAACTACTGCAGATACAGTGCTAGTGTTATTTTATTTTTCGGGATGAAAACCATATAAATCCACTAAATTTAATTTTTGACCCAGTAATTTTAGAAAGGATCAATTCACCCTTTGAAGCAAAAATCGGGTTCACAAATTCTAGGAATCGAAACTCTCTAAGGAAATGTTTTCGAACCGATGTTTACATACAGTTTTTTAAAATTATTTTTAGAGGAATACAAGTAGGCTATTATTAGGAAGTATGAGACAAGTATGGCTCCTGATATACTGTAGGCTATAACCTAACATTACTTATGACCTATTAGACATCAATAAACGCCATCTACTGCGCACACTCTGTCAACCAAAACAATTTACGTCAGCTGAATGGATTTTTTTTTTTCAAACTGTTGGCAATACGAAGCAGAGTTTGCAATTAAAGCACGACTACCACAAGCACCTCCTTTCCAGAGGCAGATCACGACTTGGAGCTATTTATATCTCTCTACATGTATATAATAGTTTATTATTGGTAATTGTTGACCTAATCACTGGCTTGTTTTAACATCAGTGGACACGAACTTAGTGACATGACATGACTATGATAAATTGAAACATTACGTAATCTTAGTTCAATAATCAGTGTAATTTCAATTGTGTACAATTGTACGTCTACTATCAAGGCTACAAAGTAATTTTAAACGTAATTGTATTGGGCACAACTCCAACATTCTGGTGTCTAAAACTCAGTCTGCTTCTCATTTTACTGTGCTTTTGTAAGTTTACTAAGTCATAGTTCATATTGTAATAATATTCAAAGTTTAAAATAAAATTACTACTAGGAATCTACGAAAATAATGCAGAAAGTTAGAAACAATATTAATAACATTTCAAGAACCTTCAACATTCAAGAAGGTTTTGTCACTCTGCTGCTGGTATTAAATTTATTCCTGTGTCTCAGAAACTCGTTAAAAATTTAAAGTCTGCATCAATGTGAACTTTGTGTGTGTGTGAACGTGAATCAGTGCAATTGCAAGGCATATAACTGATTAGATTTAAATTGAATTTATTCGATTTGTGAACATGAACTATTATGTACTAATTAATTACTCTAACAAAAGAGCTCGACATTATGAGGTCTTAAATATAGGACTGTGTGTACTTGGGCTGAAAACTATCACCATTAGCCTAAATGGTAAAGGTGTTTAATATGATATACTACTTAATGATAGCATATATTTACTTAGTTGTTGGCGTTGTTAATATGATTATCATTTTTTCTATTTAACTTGTTGCATAAACCTTAGGAATTTGTAACTACTACATCAATGTTTTGGATTGCAATTTTGCAGCTAGATGAAGTGTGGTTAGCTAACACGCGTAGTTTTATCATTCGCAACTAGAGTTCACTACTGTATCGATCCTATCGCCTTACGTTGGGTTATTATTGTTACTGTACTTTGGGAATAATCGTAAACACGTATGTCCAACGTAGACTGTCAAAATAGTTTTTGTGCCTCATATTAAATTATAATTTAGCAAACTCTAGTCTGACTTAAGCCAGTCTATGTAGTAAGGTTCAGCACATAGCCTCGAACATTTAGTCTTCTGTGTGATATTTTTGTCTCTTTGTTTTCTATAATATAGAAAATATTAAATAATAAATTTATCATATTATTATGATAACATAAGTTTACTTTTAGGTATAGCTTAACCATTGAACGCAGAAAATGTACATGGTTATACTTTAGTCAGCGGAAGAAAATATTGAAACATAGATCCACAATCCACATGTTTTCTGTCTTTTAAATTAATTTTGTTTGGTTTTTATAGGGTTCATGTTTAAAGACTTTTTTATTTGATGGTTTGAAGTTAAATTACATTGCATTTATTCTTCTGAAAGAATTGTTTTCTGTTTCATCAAAATATTTTACACGCAAATATAGCCTAATATATCGTACATTTACAGTTATGTTAACGAAATGTTAGGCTAAATAGCAAGGCTTTTAATTTGAATCGCATGTTTAAGCAAATTGTACATTATGTTATATATCAAGTACAGTTTAATTAAATAAATAAATTAAAACTAATTTTAGTGAAAGTAGTTTTTAAAATAATTTGTAGTTCCAAACGAAAATTAAATGTAACTGAAAATAATTAATTATAGTCACGGATTTCTTGTAATTGTAAAAAAAAAATTGTAAAAGCTTCTACAATTAATGGTTTATAACATCATATGAATAACTTTATTAACCTAAACAAAAGTTGTTTAGTGCTTCTAAATTATTTTAAATTATAAAATACCTTGAGCTTACCTTTTACATAAATAAGATAAATATGAGGTATATTTTCAGGTAAATGAGCTTAAAATAAAAAATATAGATAAATAACGTGCTTTCCTTATAAAGAAACTATTTTTCAAATTTAACTATATTGGAATGTAATAGTGTGGATATTTCGTGGTCAGAGTACAAAAAAGAAACATTCGTTTTACTAATGTACTGAATAATTATTGTAAGCTAGTTCAACCGTTTTCCTTGGCTCATCTATTGTTCGTTCACTAAGTGCTCCATAAAGTATGCCTATTTATTTTCTCCAGTGGATTCGTTTACAAAGAACGAGAGAGTTTCGCAACTGAAGCTTCGCCGTTAAATCGTGCTAAAACGATCGCAAAGAGATGCGTTTCCATCGCCATAGGACGTGTTTTACGCTAGTAAAAAAATCTAGTTTCCAGACAAGCTAGGCGAGTGTATTCACCTACTAGGGCATTAAGTCTAAACACGCCGGCCGCGACTGACTCAGATCCTGTTTCAAACAAGTAGTTCCGGTGCATCTATAAATAAAAACAGTTGAGTTTTATTATTCTAGCTTATAAGGTAACAAGCGCAGGAGGTGATTATTTTGTTTAAGACTAAAACAGTGTCGGTAAACATTAGGTTATGCTTGTTAGATTAAAGTTTATATTAATTAGTTTACTGGGTTAATTAATTCAATCGATTAATTAGTGTGTATTTAATAAGTCTGATAACTTTACAACATGCTTATTAAGCAAGAACTCAAACACAATAGCACCTTATCTATTGTGCAAGCAAAATGTGAAAAGAACTAGGCTTACTTCATAATTGCAATAACTTCTAATAAAATATTTTAAAGCTTTTTTATTACTCCCATGCTGTTTAAATTCACAGGCTGGCATTAAAAAACGGAAAGGAGTAGGCCTAAAACTAAGAAATGGAAGTGGAAACCATCAAATTTAAAGTATGCCTATTCAAAAATAACAATTTACTCATAACAATCTCTGTGAAATAAATAAATTAACAAACAAAAAATAAGTCAAACACACATAAATATCGCCAACAAAGTGTAATACTCTTACAGAATAGGCCTATATTAATAGGTGACACCACTTTCAATACATTTGTAGTATCCCTTAAACTAAACCAAGAACTTTTGCTATACAAAAGTATAATGGTTAACGTATCGCGTTTACTAATATCGTTCATTTAGTACACAAGTTATTACTTTAGGTTATAATTTTTAAAATAACACAAAAACCTTCATTATACGTTTTTTGAAAAATTATGTAAATCTGTTTAGATTGTTGTACTCGATCCTGTTTTAGGTTATAAAATGATAAGTTTTTGTACATGGTACTCGATAACTATGAAACATTGTAATTTCACAAAGTTAGCAAAAACATTTTACAATTATTACCTATTTAGGTCCTGTATTAGTAGTAGCCTACTGATTTGTGAGCTTTATTGCAGGAAGAAGTCCAACATAATTGCCAATTAATTTTTGTACTTAAATATCTTTTAGTAGCCTATTCCAAGTCTACGAAATTGTAAACACCGTCGAAATATTCCATCAAAATTAAATAGTATCGCACAAAATTGGTTATAAAAATGTTTTAAGTATTATTTACATAGGCCGGTGTTTAGCCATTTGTATACCTATTATCATAGCAACCAGTTGTAGACAATAGCCGATAAAATAGCTGCGTAAGGTCACAAAAAGCTTGATTCAAGAAAACTTTAGGTTTGGATTTGTCTGGACCAATATCAATGATTTTTATTTAGAAACAATTTTTAGTCTAGAGTTTGGTTTAAAATAAATTAAACTAATTATTGCCTTGATTAATTTGGCACGCCTTGTATTAGCTGAGTTGGTAGCGTACATGACTCTAAAGCATAAAGTCCCTGTTTTGAATCCGAGTGAAGACCATGGAATAATAAATAACGTCTAGTTTTAAAAATGAATGGCAGGCGATGATAGACAGCAGTGCTTACGTAGCACGCAGGGGTCCACTCTGGTATAAATTATTTTTAGAACTATATAGACTCTTACGATCTTTCTAAAAGCATTGCAGTTTATAATATTATATGATGTAGCAGTTTTTGTGCACGTGTAATGCGCGTAAATTATTAAGTGTAAAACCAGTACAGCGTTTTATAGCACTACTTCATGAAAGAAACCAACTCTAACAAACAATTTGGTCGGAGTATTTGAAAGCAACGCCATTAATTTATATATTTATTAGTTCAAACTGGAAACCTGCCGAATAAAAAATCGCTCCGAACGGGACAAAATCCAGTTCTGAAACCACAATCCACAATTAGAGAAACAAGTTCGATTTAAACCGACTAAATGCGACCGCCTTCATAATAGCCGGCATGCTTTGTGCCGGCGTTGTATCATTTGTATAATTTGATAATAAAACTTACTTTCCGACAAAACCGGACTTAAATCTAATTAACCATTTTGAATGATTATACGATTTTAGGAAATTTACTAAAGTAGAATTCGGCAAAATAATGTTATACAAAAACCTTACAATTAGTTGCTGACTAGGACTACTTAAATATTGTCGTGTACGTTTTCACCGACAAAAGAATATAAGAAATGCAAATTTCGTTTTTATTGGAAATAAACAACGATTATGATAATATATTCCTATTCTTTAGGACCATTTAAGTAAGAATCTTTAATATTGCATTATTCGTAGGGGTAATACATTTATAATTCTAATTTCTTAGTTCAGGTGTTAATTATCCCATTAGCAAAATATTTAGTTTTTTAATACTGTAACATTTTAGAAGTCATGTACGTAAACTGAAATAAACACAGATAATAGAAATATTTAAATATTTTATTTATATCAGAAACAACTGGAGACTATTGCGCTTCAAGCAGGTAAGCAATGAAGGACGAACGATTTAAAATAGAGTTATCATGCTAACCTTTAACTATACAGGGTGTCCAAAACGCCCCCCCCCCCCTTAACTTTAGAACAAGTAGAAATAAATAAATGAGCTTCAGGGTATCTCTATATGACACAGGGAGATGAATTTTGGTGTAACTGACCATTTCACCTATTACCCCAAAATGGGTGGTTGAGAGGGTAATTAAAAAATCTTAAATACAAACCACCATTAAGTGACACCTAATTTTAAAGGGCTTGATAAATAAAGAAGAATGGCACAGATTAGAGGTCTCTATCTTAACCCATTCGAAAATTGCGGCCGTTACCATTGTTAGACTTCCACAAAATGTCTACCTAAATTTTTATTTCGTAGTCTCTGTACCCCAAAAGCATAGTCAACGCAAAATCTAATGGCAATGATAGGGCCTAAATGCCGTAATTTTCCAAAAAATACTTCCAGACTGATGTATAAAATATGTAGATGTAAAATATCGTTCGAATTTTGTTTAAATCTTCCAAATGTTAACATAATTTTTTGTCTGAAACTTCTTCAACAACATTTAGCGCGAGCGTTGAAGTTAAAATAATGAATAGCTCTCTTAGTAGGCATTGTACTAAAGTTATTGTAAACCTTCTAAATATTGAATAAAACTTAGCTATAAGTTCATTTCTTACAATCAACCTCCTTAAAAGAGGTGGCAGAACGGAAACATAATTAATTCCTTAGCAAACACAATATACAGCCCGATCAAAATTGTTGTAAATTTTCCAAACATTACCAAAATATTTGGTCTGAAACTTTTTTATAAATTCAACCCTTAGCGGAAGTAGTAAAAAATAAAATAAGGGTTGAAGGTAAACAAACTGCATAACTCCCTAAGTGTGCACAATATAAAATGCTTTCAAAATTAGTGTAAATAGTCTAAATATTATCTAAAACTTTTAAATGTGACAATTTTTGATAACGAACAACCCTTAGAGTAAGGGGCAAATATATTTATTTAGAGTTTAGCTTATGGGAGTAAATAGAAATTTCAAAATCTATTTACGCTCGTAGGACAAGCCAAAAATGACTATTGAATATACAAAAGAACTGCTGATATCAATAATAATGGGAGAGTTTTTTCGAATAACGATTTGTTTTTGTTTTTTGTACCACTAACGCAGCCTATACTAATTGGTTTTACATTGGTAATTCAATATCATTCAGTATTATTGTGGTATTGTAAATACTGACTATAATAATATTTATACACAATTATATAAGTACGTAAAACAATAATGAAATACACTCCAACATGAACATTTTAATATAGCAGATACGGTACTATGATGTAACTGTAAACAAGACGTAAATCGTATTAGGTACTGTACCCGAAATAAAATCTATTTGTTATATGTTTGCTTCCAAAGTCTTACAGCTTAATTTTTTTATTAAAAACTTAAATTGATCTATCATTACAGAGCCTAAGTACAGTAGTAAAACGAAACTTTGCATTGCAGTCAATTTTGCATTACCAATGTGTGTTAATTGAAGTTAATACCTCTTTGGGCGCATTGGGTAAGTATGTTGGAAGTGGTTGGATGGATATAAACTCCGGCTTAGCGTCACGTCACGCTGTACTCAACAATGTATGTGTATTTCAACTGACGCGAAGCAGAAGAGAGAGGTTGCGCGCGCACCGCGCAGATAAGTATTTTATATACTGTAGTATGTTTCTGTATTTAATGGTTAGTTTGTGTGTCTAAATATGAATGTATTATGTTAATTTTTTTAACTGGTAAATGTGTACAATTATTATAAGGATTACAAATTATTTAAAAGTTATGAATATTGTTATGCAGAAATTAATAATCGAATATATTTATATGTTATATGAAGATGCACAAATGTTTCCGAAGTTAAACGAATCTGTATTCTTCATTAAATGCATATAAATTAATGTGTTGATAACAGGTTGTATTTATGTTCATTTTATGTATTAACTTCTGTCGGCCAATCCCGTTCGGACTGCCTATATTTTTTTAAACTGTTTTCCTATATAAACATCAGGATATCCAAATTATTACTTCAACATATAAAGCAGTAAATGAACATTTCAATATTTCCCGTGATTTTTAAATTTTGCTCTTTACCCAGTAACAACTTGAACATCCTATGTTTTTGTAACTTATTATTTTATTTTTTATGTGGTTCGTTTAACCCTTCAGTTTTGTTGGTTTTGTAGATTTTTTGCTTTTCATTGTATTTTAGAGTAAATGAATACAAATTTTAAATTTCATTACAGGCTTTCAGGTGCGAAGAAGTGTTTGAATGTGTTTTTCTTCTCTTTTTTCTGCACCAAACTTTTTAAATTTGTTTGCAAAATTTTGTGTTAACATATATTTTAAATAAGAACAATGTTGTTAGTTCTGACTGCATATTATGTCAACTAGGTTAAACACTATTTTTTATTGAGTTATTATCATTTGAGTTTTTACAAATTTAGCTTAAGTTTAAATTTAGTATAACTTTTTTTAAGGGAGAAATTTACGTATGTATGCATTTGTTTATTTATTTATGAGTTTTAGTAATTGGAATAAAATAGTAAAAAGTAACTAGGCCTGTTAAATATAAGAATAGAAAATTTGTAAAAATACGTTGTGTTTAGTGAATTTGTAAAAATTTATAAATAATGAGTACAGCAATTTTGAAGTTACATATTACCTAATTTGAAAACCGAAAGTTGAAAGTTAATTTTATGAAGTAGATTTTTTGTAAAACATGTTTAAAAAAATATTTGTATGAGAACTTTTTATTTACCAATTATTGGAAAATGATTTCTGAGAGTTATGGCAGAAATTGGTATTTATATTCTATGAGTTAATCACATGCACATAATCAGACATAGCCTACATAGTGCGAGGGGGGATAGCAAAACAAGTTCAAGATTCACCAGCCAAGGACACAAAATCTAGTGAAGTATAGGCCTACACATTAAATATAGTCAAAATGTAAAAGCATGTCAACTGAAATATTTCCTTCCTGAAAATTCTGAATCTCTTTAACTTTCAAGAGATTGTTGACGGAAATGTCCACATTATAAAAGCTAATTGCAAACTGCGCTCACAAATCCGATGACATAACTGTTCTGTTCTATAAAGCTGCAAATTTCTTTACAAAACTGTTTATTTCTAAAAGCAGGAAATGATTGTCCAATATAAAGGACTCGATCAGAACCCCGTTACTTTCAATGGACGGATCACAAAGTGTCATTGTGTCATGTATTGACATAATCAGACTGGTTACTGCCTTTCGAGATCACGACACTCCGTCATCTTTTGAAAGTTTAGTTCCGACAGTCGCGCTTCTATTTTTTACACAAAAAGCATTTAGCCAACTATAAACCACTGAAACTGTTGCGTTTCTTTCAGTACAACCAACAAAACACTCAGAAAACAATTGCTTGGATATTAGGAAGCTTTTTGTTCAAATAGCCACTTAATATTCTTTCCTATGTCAACGTCTTGCTATTACGTATACTCACAAATTTTCAAATAATATTGTTTTGATGTTTAACCGAGCAACTTCTTTATCTTCCTGAAGATCTAGGCTGGCGTCATTATTTTAGAAGATCCTTTTTTTAAACGAAACATCATGATTACCATATCCTACTTACTCCAAATTGAAAACTAAATATCAAATAAATTTATGTATCCATTAGGATCTATCTTCGGCATTTTTATACCTTTTAAGTATTTCTTTAAGAAACTTTTAAGTTTGTTTAAGTAACAACATTTAATTTCACATGACTACAGCAAAGCAAGAACAAAGATTTATCAACACAGTCATGAATATACATGCAGAACCTATTAAGTATTGTGTCAATAATGTGATAACCTTTTTGAAAAATAGATGGTAGATCAGTTTACTAAATCAACTAATAACATCAACGACAAATTAAAATTTCCTGAGTAGTTGCCTTCTTAGATATGGCCTAAAACATACACATTTTCAAAAACCATCTTGGAACAATATCAAATTTAAAAACTTCCCAAATCGCTTCTACCCTGATTCCACTAGTGTAATTAAGCCTATAAACAGTTTAAGCTTAAATTGGCTCTAAGCCCAAACATAAGATAAATGCAATTTGTTGACATACAAAAGTACCTATCAGATATACGAGTAAATCATAAAATATACTTTGTAATTTTGGGGACGTTCTATAGTTTGATTCAACAGTAAAGTTGGAATTTCGTAGCTCCGCATTTTGTTCGCATTGCGCAGTCCTATAATCAGCGCCTTAAGATTTAGGAATATATACTATTGTGGTAATGGTAGTACAGAATGGCAAAATTTACGAAAGAAAAGATGTTAGATCTTATGGAATTAAGATTTAAGTTTCACTTAGTTTTCAACAAAATCCTTGTGAATTAGAAGATTTAAAACGTTTTCATTCTCCCTTGAAGTATACATCGCACTAACAGATTTCCGCACTTTATAAAAACGACCAACAATAAAGTCGATTTCATCTCCAAGCTTTTCTTCTTCCAATAAAAGGAGGAGTTCAACAAGGTGGGTTTTACTGGGCAGATGAAAACTCATGTACCACTCACCAAACTCCAGTAAAAAAATGATGAACAAGTGCGGAGCAAGGATCAGAGAACTGCGTAACGCAGTGGACTCCGCATTTAGAACTGCGCATTGCGCAGTGTGCTGCGTACAGAATGCTATGCTAGAAAATCCCACCTTAATAAAATACTATTTGATTGGAAGAACGCACTACTATGGCTCAGAATTTGCCTATCAAGAATTAATTGACAAATAATTTAACAAATATTTAGTTGTTTTCATAAATTTAGAAAAAAATTTGTTATTTTTTAGTTTTAGTTTATATGACGTATATTGTATCTGTCTATACATTATTTATGCAAAGTACATGCCGCCTATACTAAGAAAAAATTACCGAAACTCTACAAAAACAAACGAAACAAAAACTCTTCTCACTCTGTTAATTAATTAATTTTATTAACTCTGGACCTATATATATATATTTATAACGCCTATTTATAGAGTTCTACTTAACCGATTAAATCAATTTTGGAGTATATTAGTTGAATGTATTGCAAAATAATTCCCAATGAGCTGATTTGCTCACTATTACTCACTATAAACTCTATACCTTTCCATACCTAAACGTTAAGTAGCACGAGTTTCAAACTTGTTTTTTTCTAAGTAGATTGTTGATAAATTATTATTAATGCACTCAACAAACCCATTTCAAACTACACAAAATGTATTAAATTCAGTCCCGCTGAACTCCAGCGTTACAAAACCATATATTTCGATTAAAACCATCAAGCTCTACACTTTAACACTGTTAGTACCGTAGCACCATATACCATAATATTAATAAATATAGCCTATTATTAACTTCTTTCTAATCGATCGTAAGCAATATTAAACATATATTTTTATTGTGTTTGTACTTGTAAGAAATGCAAGTTTGATAATTGATTTTAAGGTTAGGCCTGAACCAAAGTAAACATAAATGTGATATAAAATATAGGCAGAGTTAAATTATTATATTCACAATTGTGTGAGTGTAGCGAAAACAAGGGTTGGCTTTTAAATAAATTTCCACTATTCTAAAAATAATAAGAAATAGTGTTATGGAAAGATCAAGAAGGGTTTTTCTTAATTACACTCTATTAATCAATTTGTCACAACGTGAGTTTGTTTACAATACAGTATTGCCTATCGGGCATTTCCTTCACATTAAGTATTATAAATACTGGCGTTATTCAGACTTAACGATAAAATAACATCTATTTACGACTTGTAAAATAATTAGGCAAAGCCATTAACTACATAGGATGTAGTCGGTCATGCCTGGAAGTGCTCCATCGTTATACGGGCCGTACCTGTTTCTGAAGCTGTAGGCTAATTCCACAAGTGTTTGTTAATGCAGTTTGTTTGTTTGAACGCGTGTAATATTATTTACGGATGCTCGATAAATCTCTTAACGAGATGAGTTGTGTTCGTTGCATGTTGAACGCGCTAAGCTACGACAAACTGCTAATTCATTTTATAACTTTCAAAACCTGTGCTGGTGGACGGTAATTCTTTTGAAACGTTGGACGTATATCATTTTATAAACCACGAACATGCGTTAAATAGCAGCTATAAACAAACTATGTGAACGTAAAATTAGCATTAGGAAATTGAATTTTTATTTTTATCAAAAATAT
>JAGFPH010000347.1:459667-475336 GCA_018207615.1 Philaenus spumarius
TTTCATTTGATATCATTGTACTTTGTGGTTTTTCTCATTTAAAAAATGTTCTCTTATACACCTTTTTTTTGTGATTGAATGATTTTATTTTTATTTTATTTTTTTTAAGGTTGGCGTTTTTTTTTACTTTTTTAAAGTTTTTTTCAGTTTCAAGGTTTCCATAATAAATATAATATACAAATATCATTTTCGTTGTGGTCATGTTCCTGCTCGAGGCTTTAATTTGACTTTTGCTTGTCTTGGTTGTTTGTACGAAAGCGTAGACGACGACGACGAGAAAATGCTCATCATAGACGAAGAAGTAAGTGTACGATCCTCAAGTTCAGATTCCTGGTCGTCGCTGGTGTTGCTTTGACTATTGCTTCTATTTGATCGCCCGAAAGCTTATACGACGTAAGTCTTATACACTTGTAAAAAAAAGTGTAAGTACAAGAGTTGATACAGAAAAGAAAAAGGTGATGTTTGATGTTTTTACTCGAAAAGCTTAGACTACGGGGTGAGGATGATAGTAAACTTATAAGTTTCAACGTTCCCTATCTACATATTGACTTACTACTTTTTTTCTAAATGGCTAAATCTGGACATCTACAAGTCTGAGATGTATGAAATGATTGTTTGAAATAAAGACCTTGATGAGAGGATGAACCAAAAGTAATAATTCTTTAGGAAACCCCTACTATAAGGGCATCATCCTTTTTACAATGCATTTGCAATCTACACAAAAGAAAATCTAGACAAAAACAATCTACATCTAGAGATTCACAAGTCTGACATGGTTGCTATGCTGCTATGCTATACATCCTTGAAAATGAAGGTCTTCATGAAATGAAGGTCTTCATGAAATGAAGAACCATTATTAATACGTTCAGAAAAGGGATATAATCTCTTTATGAAAGGTATGTTCCATAAGGCCGATTATTTTAAAAGTAGCTGATTTAGTGAATTTACTAACTAATCAGATGTTTTTATAATTGTCATTAGTAATTAGGGGTTATATTTGTTATAGGCAGGTAAACAGCATTTTTTCTCATTGTGTCGAGATATTCTGAGCTGTTTTTCCATTAAATTTTTAGTTTATAGGCTACACTTTTAAATATCATTTTTGATTCCTTTTTAGTAGTTTCTTTTGGCTTTTATATTTCAAATAGATGAATTGTAACATTTTACAAAAATGCATGTGTTACCAATTTTGGTTGATGGAAATTGCAAATTTTAATAACATTGGACATATTGTTTTATTTACTGGTCATTTTAATAACACTGTACATAATTTTTTATTTCTGGACATTTTAATAACGGTAATTATAGTGGATTATTTGATGAATATGGTTCGAGATATTGTGGTTTACCTTCGGCGAAATTGCACTCTCTAAACTTCAATGTCAACTTTTGAGACCTCTTTTAAAACATTTAAATAGTGTTGCCAACGTAAATATGTTTACGAACTGGAAATAAACCTTGACTCTAGACTATAAGTTAGATTAGGTTCCACTTTTGATTATTCACTTTATCTTTAGAGGAAACCGAGTTTGAGAGTGGGTTTAAGTCATGCTGGTGCCTTTTAATCTTTATTAGAACTCCTGCTAAATCATAACCCTTATTTGTTCTATATGTATCATCTTAGTTTAGATATGGATTAATCCTACATCTTTAGTAAAAATAAATAATAAAATAAGTGTAGAGTATACAAAGCACGCAGAGGTCTCAGCTAGTATTTTATTTAAGTATAATTCACAAGTTTTGGAAGAATAAATATTAAATCAACAAACATACTCAGACAACATGGAATATTATAGATCTAGTTTTTAGATAAAATAAAGATTATTTAGTGTTAATTCATATTTATTGTACACAGGCCTATCGGTTTTATCTAATCACAAGCTGATCAATTCATTGTTTCAATTTAATGAATAGCAATCTTGTGGTTTTGAATCATAGAGTTTGATTTGATCTGAACAATGTCGTGTACAAATACAAATGACAGTCGATAAGACAAAGCAACTAATGGGCGTAGGTAGACGTGTGTGGTCGAGAATCAAAGTCAGCACACCTTGGTCTGAATGTTCTGCCAATGATGGCAAGTTCTGCAATAGTTCTGATGTCGTTCACTGGGAATACAGAGATATTGTATTGATTAAAGGCAAAGTAATATATTACTAATAATGAACGTATGCCATACATATACTACAATACCATAGTATATACATTAATACATACAGTGATTAAACAATTATAATAACGCATAGAACAAGAAAAGCAGGCTGTAATTTCTGCTGTTACGTAATAACAGTGCGACTACCGTCCTTCATCGTTATATTGATACAAAGAAAGGGCGGTTCAACAATTTGACCCCAAAAATGCCACGATGGTTAAGATGTAACTCTTATCATCTGATGATAGCATAAATTAAAAAACCCTAATGCATTGGGTGAAAATGTCATTTGCCATACCGATTTTCTAATGTCTGGTATAATTTAAAGCACTTACTAGAATTTTTGTAACATTCTTTGAATATCTCGGTTAGTAGTTCACTCAAACAACAAAAATAGTAATTAAATTATATTTGCAGTTTATAAAACTTTAAAAAAATGCATTTACTGGAAATTTCCGAACACTTTGAAGAACTCATAATAAAACTAAATTATTTTTAAAACCAAAAGCTTTCAAAATGTCGGATATATTTCTCCCTTAGAAAGAGGCCTAGAAATCAAGCCGTTTCCACGATAATTAATTATATGCATAAAAACATTGTTTAATTTAAAACAAACAATAAATAAACCAGCCAGAGTTAACAATTTATTAGAAAGCTCGCCGGTAGTGTGCCAGGCAAAGTTCCTACCTGATGCTCGTTGAGTGTACACGAACCAATTCGCGCAGCTTCTTTGTTTTTGAGAGTCTTATAATAAATTGATCAAAAGATATAGGGATTTACTGCTCACCGACTCGCTCACTAATCAATATTATGAAACACTTTACACGCAGAGGGAGGCTTAAATGTGGCAAGATGATAGGTCTTAGGGTGCAAGTAAAAGATAAAATAAAAAACTTGGGCTTACATCAGACCCGATTTAGAGAAAGGGATTGAGTATAATTAAGAAAGTTTCTTGTAATATTTGTAAATTTTCTCATCATAGATTGTTGAATTTGTTATTTTTTATGTCTTATAAGCCAATTTCAAGTCTATCATCATACTGAATAAAAATTGATAAACTTAATTATGATTATCTTAATCCATAGATTAGTGTGAAATAAACTATTCCCATTACCGTTACTTGAACGACTCACATTTATGTATAAAAAACTAACTTAGAAAAAGGATTGAGATTTTTAAAAATACATAATTGTAAAAAAACCAGATTAGGTTGTTATCAAAAGGTGTCAGCTCTTAAAAGTAATGAGAGAAAAGTCCTTTAACCAGCAGAATAGGTTTACAGTTTAAGTTTTTACATTTTCTTAAAAAGCCATCTCAGCCGTCCTAGTATCCTTAGTTTACCTCTTCTAAATAGATTCTTAAAAAAAAATTATTCTACGAGGTAACATTGAATTCAGTTTTAAAATTAAAATCAATTTGACCGATGATTTTAGAAAAAAACTTGCAAAATTGAAAATAAGAAAATCTTTGCGAGATTAAATTATTTAATTCTATAATTAGATAAGTTCATCCTTTAAATTAAGTAGACAAAAATAAGAGGGAAGCTAAGGCGGTCTGTACGAAGAAGTACCACCTTAAACTGTTAAACTATTCTGCTGGTCAAAGGATTAAAAAATATTTTTGATCTCACTACTTATAAGCTCGGAAACATTTTGGATAGGGACTTGGCCTTGCTTTCATTGCATTTATGTTTTCGTGTTCATATTATAATTAGAAAAAGAGCGGCTTCAATAGTTTCTCTCCGAGAAAAAGCATTAACCGTTAACCTTGCTTTCACTGCATTAATGTTTTCGTAGTTATATTATAATTAGAAAAACTGCTGATTCAATCGTTTCTCTCCGAGAAAAAACATTAACCGTTGACTTTATTAAAAAATGTGTACTTCCATTGGTTCCTTGAACTCGTAAGGAAGTGTCTTCATACAGTGGATGCCAATTCTGCAAACGAAATTAATCTGTACTAGTGCCTACGGAAGTCAACCTACTGGTATTATACATCAGTTAACGAGCTGAAAAACTGATGAGCATACAAGGTTATGTCAATACATCCAGTGTTCTCTACAAGAAACTCTTTGGTTTAAATGAGCCATGATTCTTACTGCTTACTTCAGCAAACAAAACCCCATTTATTAATTTGCTAAAGACTATTTGCTGATATTATTTTACTAATGAACCCTAAAAAGTTTCTTTCACGGATAGTTAATCTTTTCCGTCCTCGTCACAATCTACTGTAAAGTGTAAGACCCCAAAAAAAACTTATTAAATTGCCTTTCTGGAGTGTTAGGACTAAGTAACAAACACTAAACTTTATTTACATTTTAAAATAAAATAAAGTTAACTCAATAAAAAAGGAGCATTTGCTGAACAGACTACAACTATTTGAATACTAATAGTTTTTACCCTCTTGTCCTTTTGAATACAATGTACTTTTGTGTTATCAAGAAAATAGTATATTTACATTTTTTAATGAAATACAAGAAATTAACAATTAAACTGAAATATTTAAAAAAAACTATTTAATACTATGGAAACCCCCTGTTTGCTCCGCACGCCAACCCCGTTGGAACCTTCTATACGCATAATCATGTTATGTTTTCTTGATAATAAAGGTGTAGGATTAATGATAACCCCAAAGCTAATATGTTAAAAAATGTTAAATGTTCAAATCAAATTATTTCGTATATTTTATAACAGCGGTTATAATAAAGGTTAAAAGAACCAACAAGGCTCAGGTCTACACTTTAATAAAAACGCAACCTAAAAGTTAGAAAAGTTGCTTCAAAGTGTGAAATGAAGTGTTAATGGAAATATTAAAGAAAACAGCTGTTTTATCTGGGTTTTTTTTCAATTGGTTGCTATGGTAATTGATCAGTCTAGGTCTAACCTAAGAATTTTGTCCGACTAAATTTACAAACATTGAAATAAAAAATGTTTTTATGAAAATGAATTATAGTCTATGTTACTCAGGCATAGTGAAGCTTTTTATTAGTAAAACTATTTTTTCAATCGGTTCAGTAGTTCCAGAGATTACCCCCTACAAACAAACAAACAAATTTTACCTCTATAATATTAGTATAGAATATAAATAACTATTGACCCATACACACTACACTCCTTACAAGAAACTATAATCATATATCTTATCTTCTGACATAAAATAATTTGCGCATATAAATCTCAAAAGTATATAAAGGTCTTTGTCACATTATTTTTTCAGTAGAGCTGCATTCCTTTGTATCTTACTTTATATAAACATAATTTTTTATCAACGTCTGAAGAAAAATCATTGTGACTATAGATGGAATTCCCTGATCCCATAACAAACCTGAAATATGAATCCTATTGCGTCCGGCATGAATCAAGATAAGTCAAGATTTAAAACATGTTATCCACCGCCCTTTGTCGACACATTTCTGTTGATTTTGTCATGCAAATGCGATATCCGACGGACGATAATGTGCGAGGTTTGGAATTTGTCTTTGTCGGTATATATATGAGTTAGTTATTACTTAATCGCTGGACCTACATCAGAGATTTTGTACATCCTTCAGAAAAATAGATATTTCAATTGTTTTGCTTCGTTAAAAATAGGAAAAATTTCTATAATTGTTTATTGAAGTTATTTTTGAATTGAATATGACTAAATTATAAAAACTGCAATATTCAAACTAAAGTATAATTACTATACACAATCGCTGAGTAACCACGAATTGCATAAAGACAAGTACAGTACATCAAAAATGTCTGTAGGCCTACAACTACAGCTTCACTTCGAGGGCGGTGCAAAATAAATTACAAAACAAGAACTAGTTTATAAATATATGTTGCATTATTTTATTTTGTGTTGTATTGTTAATGTGGTTATAGTTTTTATTTATTGCAGTTCAATTATCTCATGGTTAGTTTACACTACTTCCTCTTTAGTTTTAAGTTTATGGTGTACTATTGTTTTTTCTAGGTAACTAATCGTTAAGATTTTAATTAGTTTTAGGTAGCCTCTATTTTGAAGTAATCATAGTGTTGGTTTTTTATTTATTTAATATGGTTTTCTGTTATATTTAATTATAACGGGTGATTATAACAATAACATTTCTTTTTTTAATAACACAATTATATTTTTAGCCTAAATATATTGTTATTTTATAAACAACATTACAGTCAAACCAATGATATTTTAAAATGTTCAATGCAAATTAATCTTAAATTCCCAAAACATTTTAATAATTTTTGTTTACATAAGAAACCCAAATTATTAGTTACTTAAGGAACAAAACCAAAACACATTTTTAATTGATTTACAGTAAACATTATTCGACATTAAAATATTTAAAGTTTATTATCGAATTCAATCCGAAACTTATTAAACTATGTAAAACTGCAAAGAAGACCCAAGTTGATGTTTGATTAACATTAATGTCCCTTTAAAGCTTTAATAAATTGTTATTACCTTCACTCCGGGGTTTATTTAAGTACCAACATGCAATTTCTTTAAACCATGCCGTAAATAAATTTGAACTACAATTCAGTAACCACAAAGATAACCTAAAGCAATCTACAGAACGGGTTTGACATGTGGTTGAACTGTTTACTTTTTATTTCCGGCACTCAAATTGATTTACGATTATCAAAGTTAAATTTATTTCATTTAACTTTTTTGTTGGAAGACAAATTAAACGTTACACAGAAAGGTAAATCTATACAAAAGATTAGGTTAGTAGATCCTCTTTTTTAAATTGTCTATTAAAATAAATTAACCAAGCTTCTTGTGTCTTCTACTGTTTAAAAAAAAGTTTTAAAACTTAGACTATACAAACGTCTTGATTGTATATGTTGTGGTTACAAAAGTCGTGCGAATGATATTTTTACTTTTTCTGAAAATTTGATTTACTAGAGTTGCCATACATTTATAGCAAGAAATTTAAAATTGCATTTATAAATTTATACTGTTTAAAAAAGTGATTTAAATATTATAATTTTTTATCTAGCAAGTCGGACATCAATGATAATTTAAGAGGTATTTGAAAATCTAGATTTAAGTAACGTTATTTTAAAATTATACCTATTTTTCACTCAAAAAATATTCAAATTGAAAATAATGCTCAGTTCCCTACTAAACACTTTTGCGCTAAGGACATTTTCTGCCTGATTTTATTGTTCTATGTACTATAGTTTTTGAGATCTAGTGAACTGTGCAAAGGACAGACAACTAGACATCTGCTATTTTTTTAATAGGAATGGAAATATTATTACAGTATTTTCAAAGTATATTATTGTTTTTTAATTTCCACTATAATATTAGATGCGGCAGTAAAAACTGGTTGGCTTAAGAGCGCAATATTAGTATGTTTTATTTGCACTATTTTAAGAGGATAGTTGGTACATTAAACTATTTGCTACTCAAAGGCTTACCCAAAGTTAATTCATATTTTATGAATGTATATGCTACATCACAAATAGTCCAATGGTATACGGTCTGGGACACGACGACCATCCTGTTGTTACTCTTCTGGCGATCAATTCATCAAATGAATTTTCCTGCAACAATTTCAACGATCTTCCCCGAATAAAAGTGTTATGTTTTAAAGTACCAAAAGTGCTGTTTTAAAATATATTTTACAAAAATAGGTTGCATGAAAACTTTTCTGCGTGTGTTGAGGTTACTTTAGTAATATATCAAATTAATTTAATCATACGCTAAACTAAAACAATAAAGGAACAACGACCTGGCATTCAAATCGACCATGTTTTTATTATTCAAAAAGACAAAAGAATCACACGACAGTTAGAAAGTCAACCAGACTATACAACTGCATCAGGAGCAAAGAACAGTTTTTTCTTTGTTCAACATTTTTTGTTGCTAAAGAAACCAATGGCTCTTTGATTCTTTAAAAGGACACAAAAACAACAAAATCGACTTTAACTTAATACATAAAGGATTGACTATAATTTAAAGCTTTTCTCGTTTCGAGTATAAGGCATTTTATGTGTATAACTTAATAATTAATTTTGAAACAACATTAAACTGTTTAGAAAAGTAAAAACAAACAAAAATAAATCGGAATGTTCTTAAAAGAAGTATGACAAAAACCTTTATATTTATTGATGCGCTATTATTTTTTTAATAATCAGCTCTAAAATTGTTGTTTATAATAAAAGTAATTATTACTTCTTAAATTGCTATTATTACAAAATTCTATATTTAACATTAATAGCCGTGTTGAAAATATTCCTAAAGTTTGCTTTCCTAATTAAGTATTAGGCATACAGTTGTTTATTTTATTTATAACTTAAAGAAGACGCTAAACACATTGTAATTCATATGTTATCACATATTCAAATTAATAACTTTGCCTACCTAACATAAGCAAAGAAAATAAAAAGCAACGTAAAATCTGTTATATTTTTCTGACTCGGAAACAATCAACAAGCAATAAAATTACTCATCGTATATCACCTTGAACATGTCAAGTTCTTTAAACAGGGTCATATAAATCGCATATCGTAATAAAACCGTGCTAAACTAACACATTATTTTGCTTTGCTTTAGAAAAGAAATCGCTAAAATGTCTTCTGCTAACTATTTTCGTTTATCTTTAACTGTTAGCTATAATGAGGTACAAATGTGAAATTTTCACTCTTTCAATCACTGTTCAGCCCCGGATTGAAACACTGTTCGAAATCGTATAGGCATTTATTAGTTTAAAAGTAATAAATACACTTGCCCTCTTTATAATATAGTATAGATGTAATTTTCAATGCTTCTTCCAAATATAAAAATTATTTCCCTGTAAGCGTAAACTGACCATAGCAACACAGCAATATTAAATACATTTACTTGTTGATGTAAACATATTTCACAAATAATACATTTGTAATACAATTATAGAGATCCTTTCGAACCTAAATACTATGTCGAAATGTCTCTACTCCTTGAGTAATACATTTAACTGATGTTTGTCTACGTTCTATTTGTATATAAAAAATGTATGTTTCTTTGTCGTCTATAGACTCATAAACTATTAGCGATTTCACTAAAAACTTTACAGTTAATCCATATTAATGCCAGTCAGTAGTGTTTAGAGATTACAATTACTACAATCTAAGGGGTGAATATGGGGTCGCTACCTCTTTACAATAAGTAAAAATTGCACTAACTTCCTACAAGCTATAAAGATAAAATCTATTATATTGTGTAGTGTTATTCTTAACTGAAATAAAAAAACTATTAGCAGTTTGATTACTTAAGTCGAAGGGATGAAACGGAATAACTACCCATAAAATTAAGTAATAATTCATACACTTGTTTTTCTGTATGCTCAAAAACTACTCAACTAATTTCACTAAACATTTCACAATTTACACACATTAGTACCTGGATAGTTTAGAGAATATGATCACAACAATCAAAGAGATTAAATGGGGTATAAAACAAATATAAATTGCACTATTTATATTCCTACAAGCTATAAAACTAAAAATGTATAGTATTATTAAGTAATATAAAAACCCATTTGGAATTCAATTACTTAAGTCAAGGTAATGAAATGGGATAACTACCCTTAAAATTCAGTAATAAGTAAAATTGAATATATGCCGAAATATAATAAATTTCATTCACATTAAATATCCATATTTTTAATACGCGCTCTACCACCTTCCCTGATCATATGAATCTTATTTTAACCACAAGGCACTTCAAAATTAATTTTTCAATCAGCTGTTTAATGCCTCAGAACTTATTTCTTCAAGAGCTCATTTCATAATGGGAAATAATTTGTATTGTAGCTATTTGTTTTGGAGTGGGTTTAAGTCGTCATGTTGGTTCTTTTTAACCTTTGTTGTAAATACTGTTGTATCGTAAACTTAAAACTTTTCATTATTTGATTTAGAAATATAATATTATCTAACACCTCAGCCTCGAGGTTATGAATAATCCTTCACATATGTATTACAAATAAATTATAAAATGTTTGTGTAGATGAAGGAAGCAGGTTGGCATGGACGCATGCAGAGGTCTCCTCTGGTATAAGTATATTAGTATAGTAAAATATCGATTTAAATGTAATCATTATGAACTTGTTACTGTAGAAAATAAACGGTACCAGGAACTGGCACATACTTTCTCCCAAACATATTCAAATTATTAAACAGATTCACTGTGAATTGTAGGGTGGGGTAGGAGAGGTGATTTTTTATTCAAGTTGGAGATTAACTAATAAATATTGTTATTATTATGTAGAGAGAAAACTATTCGATCGTATTCGAACAAATTTGCACCAAACACGTCAATTAGATCTTTATAGATGCACGAAAAATGATTTTGAAAATTTTTGAAAAACAACCCCTTTTATGGCCAAAAGACCCCTAAAAATCAGTTATTATTATTATTAGCTAAACGAGAATTTTTAGAAAGATGCGGTTTATTGCGTATGGTAGGGTACATTAAAGGCTACAAATAAGCCAAATTTTATCAAAATCGTTAGAGCGGGTTTTTTATAAAAAAATAATAACTGATTTTTTGGAGGATTTTTGGCCAAAAAGGGGATTGTTTTTCAAAATTGTTCAAAACCCTTTTTCGTGCATCTATACAGGCATACTTGACATGTCTGGTGCAAATTTGGTTGAAATCGATTGAATAGTTTTCTCTCTAGCTTTGTATACATACAGACATACAGATATACATACAGACATACATACAGACAGACATTTTGTAAAAACCACTTTTTTGGACTCAGGGGGTCCCAAAACGGATATTTCCACAAAAATCTCAACATCGGTTTTTTTTGCGATCACTATACTTTCTCTATACTATAGTATAGTGAGAAAGTAATAAGTAAACTAATAAGAATCTCAAACATTTATGTTAAAAATATACACGGCCTAAAGTCAAACAAAGTACGCTTATAACATATTCCAAGTGTTAAATGTGAATCAAAGACACAGTACCGAACACAGATTAATGACGGGGAGGTTTTTGTTCTATATCTGTGATCACGTTGCAAAGATTGTATCTCACAGATAAGGTAGGTGTGGTATACGTCATACGCCAGAAGACCCTAATTACAATGCAAGACACATCGGACCACACAAGCGCATCTTTTTTCAAAGTGTTAGATGTGGCCCGAGTAGAGTATTACACGCAACTCTCGCATTATATCTTTTTCTTTTATATTTTATTATAATGTATGGTGTTAATTCTACAATAAGAAAAGCAACAACAAACTCAAGAGTGTTTTTTAACTCCGACTTAGATTTGATAAACTAGGAGGGAAAATACATCGATGTAATAGTAGTTTACGCAACGATTGTATTATGAAGGCCTTTAAGCCAAGAGTGAGATGTAAGTTGGAACACGAGCGAAGCGAGTGTTCTAAATATCTCACGAGTGGCTTAAAGGCTGAATACAATCGTTGCGTACACTACTTTATCTACGACCAAAAATATACAGGCTATTTGATGTTTGATGTTGATTGTAGATTTAATCATTGAATAAATAGACCAAAGCGAACTAGGTTTCTTATCTTGGGCCAATTCCTCAAAATACGCAATGAAAATATTCTCGGAAAACGAACTAACACCATTTCTAGTTTTCCACTCCATAAACTGGTTATAAACCTTTTCATAACGAAATTTAGATTTTTCTGGCAACAAATTGTTCAGAGCCGAATTTGCTTTTGTATTAATTTCCTCTGGAGTTAAACAAAATTCATCACTATCACTCAGTTTGCGGAATGCGTCAACTCACGTTTGAGGTTAGTTACAATAACACACTAACATCCGGAACGTATGGGTACAATCAGCTGATGTACGAATAGCGTTATTTTTATTACAACTCTACTTCCGTCAAATGACAAGCTCTCATTGGTCTAGAGCCTATTATGTAAAGTGACTCCTGTTAGGTAATGATATCATTACCTAATCGGGTTGGCTTTTGGTTTGTAATGTTCCTCTTTCTGATATTACTTGTAATAGCGTTATTGGTGTTTATTGCAATGGTCGTAGATAAACGTTATTTAAAACTAAGGGGGACAACTGAGTCTCCCCCACGAATCGCTCTGGACTCACGAATGAGCGGAAAAGTAACCCATACCTTTGTTAAAACGAGTTCCTTATAGGGATTATATAAAACAAGAATAATTAGGGTTAGTACTATATTACATGCACAATAAATACCTGTAAAAACTTTCCTTTGGGCAATGCAAAATATTACCCAAACATAATATGGAGATTTTTATCCGAGATACGGTAACCATCATATTCCTTTGTCTTACTTTATTTGGAGTTTTATTATTAGCGAATTTCCGTAGAAAAGGTGAGTCACCAATTGCAGTGACTGTTATGGTGAGATCTAAGGTCGGGAGTATTCAAAGAGGGCTGATCACAGTCCCCAGAACACGTTTTGAGTTTGGGTGTCATTAAAATGTATATATGTGTGTGTTCACATTCTAACGGGTGCATTTTACGTCCGATTTGATCTAAACTTAGTACACACGTTGGTTTTCTAAGTCTGTAGCCAAATCAATCCACAGGAAGCACGTTTTTTGACTGGAAACAAATATTTTTTTTATTTTTCATACTAGAACAAAACTTTTTGGGGTTTTATTTAAACAAATATATTTAGGAGATTATTTTGCACATTTTGTTTTTTACACGACCTTATAGCTTGTCTGGTTCTCCCGAAATCGACCAAAACGTAAAATACAATAAAAGTACGATAAAAAGCGAGTGTATCGCTGCGAGCAAAGCGAAGCAGTCCATTATCCGAAGGCCCAAGGTCAAGGTGCAAACTCGCAACGTGCAGTCCATAGTCCGATGCCGCAAGGTCGAGGTGCAAACTCGCAAAGCGTAGTTTGCCTACACCCGTGTTGTGAGTATCTTCAATACACAAAGCATTGCTTGCTTTGCACGCCTACCCCCGAATTGGGAGTATCTTCAATACACAAAGCATGCTTCGTACTCCAACCATCGTATTAGAAGTATCTTAATACACAATGCATTGCATGCTTCGCACGCCAACCCCACGGTAGAATCCACCACATGGCTTGAACCGGGTACTTTTAAGGTATTTTACGTTTTGATCGATTTTTGGGGAACCAAGTGAGCTACAAGGTCGGGTAAAAAAAAAACAAAATGTGCACAATAACATCCTACATTAATATTTTTAGAAAAAACTAAAAAAATTCATTCTCGTAGGAAAAATCTCAAAAAATAGTTACTTCCGGTCAAAAAATGTGCTTCCGGTTGTTGGATTTTTTGGCTAACGAACTCGTCCAAGCAAAGTAGACAACCAACATATTATGTCCCAAATTTTGACTAAATCGGACTTAAAATTCGGTCGCTAGAGTGCGTATGATTTTTAATGACACCCCAAAACGTGTTCTGGGGACCATGATCGATGCTCATATGGTACTCCCGACCATAGGTCTTACTATAAGAGTCACTGCAATAGCTCATTTTTCCTATGGAAATTCGCTAATAATTTTAAAGTAGCTAAATTCCCCAATTAAACATTTGTTTAACCATGCTTCGACGATGTTACTTAATTTTGATCAAACATAAACGCAGAAAGTTGATCGGTCGGTTCGATATCTCGTGACAATCCATCCCAAAGCTGTACTCTACTCTTTAGATAACATCAGTTCAATAAACTATATTTAATATAGAGAGGTAAAGAACTGTTAAAGTGTTGCATTTTCTATACTTTTATTTACTGCTGTTGTAAAACAAAGAAAATGATCCTACTTGTACAAATGCATTCACTAGTTAAATTAATACATAAATTATCATTATGCTCTCAAGCCTAAACCGTTTAAAACGAGCACATTCATATAAAAATATATTTTCTGCTTGTTTAGTTTAAATACAATCTTAAAGCCTCCACTTATTCTGCTACTGACACAGTCGTTTTGCATAAACTGTACACACTACGATTAAATTAATTATAATTTATGTATTGTTTACATTATGGCTACCTTAAACTAACTTTGATTTGTCACCAGTTATTACAAATCCCATTAGTTAGGCTTGTCACCCCACCCCTCTCACTCGACCAGTTATTAATCAATTATCGAAATACCTATTCCGCATTCTGGAATCATGAAGCTTGTTTCTGTACAATGCATAATTGCAACTCAAACAAACAATTATCGTTGGAAAACAGCGTTTATAATCATAACATTATCCTTGCATTCCAGTTGGTTTTCTATGGTTATTTCTTCTAAGTGTCTATTACCGCCATGCAACTAACAAACCGGCAACACAAGTGCTATTAAAATACGATTTTGGGTGCTAATAGTTGACTATACGATCAGCTTACTAATTAATTAAACCAAACCTAATTGAACAATAGAATGATTTACGGGTTTTCATAATGAAATACCATTAGTTTTGTTTGTTATATTAGACTTCCTCAAATAGAAGCAGGAAACGTTGGTGATATAAATAGGATTACGTGTATTTAGAGGTTAACTAATAAATTACTTATTTATCCTTTGTATTATATTATATATATATATTATATATGTATATTCATATTATCACTTTAAAAATATTCTAAATCAATTATTGTACGATTTAATTATTTTATGATAAATACATGTTGTTTATTAATAATTAGCTGACTTAGGGAAAATATGCAATATAACACATTTACTTGTTAATATTGTTTTAGATTTATGACATTTTACCCCATATCTTATTTTTCTTTTTAATAATTGTATACTCCAGATTGGATAGGCCATACAATAATTTCTATTAACTTTTCCTTCACTTCATTCATGTTTTCAACAAAACTTGCCCAGCAATCAGCCGTCAGATAAACCAAGACGCTATCTGATCGCCATCGTTCAGTGAACATAGCAAAAGTGACCGCTAGGCTGATCCTGTCTCCATACGTTAGAACCACTTCGGTTTGTGGATCATTTATTAACGTTTAGAATGAAAACGAAAGTATACTTTAATTAGTTCTATGGAAACCAACTGAACATGTGCTGAACCAAGTGCAAATAAGTTTGACACCCACCAAAGTTCAATACTTTCTGTCATCTTGACACTTTTCTGTTTTAAAATATAAAAGAAAATTTACATCATGGTCAGCTTGTTCAATCTCTATTGCCATACTTTCATTTTCTACCTCTCTCTACCAAACACAGTACCACCTTTACAGCGATAGTATGAAAGGTAACTATATTTTTATCACTGTTTACAAATATGCCACTAGCTGACCCGTGAGAATATTTCGCAAGTTAGGAGAAGGCCTACTTACCTCATTTAATACATTGATTTAATTAAGTAAATTACGTTTATTTATTTTTACGTTGGTTTAATTTGACAACAGTTTATAAATATTTATAACGCTTTACGTTGATTTAATTAGATTGATTTGCGTGATAGATTACACTTGAAATTACATATTGTATGTAAAACATTAAGTAACATCTGTCATGTTAGTTACACAGATTGTTAATAGATGGCGCCTTTCATTAGGAACCATATGAACTACATCTAACAGCTGTCATG
>JAGFPH010000347.1:487465-511695 GCA_018207615.1 Philaenus spumarius
TTATAAGTTATGAGCGTGTGAAGTCCACGTAATTAAATTGAATATGTAATTAAATTATAAAATATAATTTTGTTTTTGTTATGAAATATAAGTTGTAAAAGAGTTTAGTTAATAGTAAAATGAATTAATAATTACGTAACTTGGTTAGCGATTAGAGCTTTTCTGCACTGGAAAAAGTTATGGACAATTTAAAAATAAGACAGTTCTTCGTGTAGTTTGCCTGTGATGACCAACTCAAGGTCAAGGTCAAGAAATCTTGTCGAACGCGAATCGTAACTCGTAAGGGTTAGTAGACAGTTAGACTCCATAGATAGAAGACGTTGTGGAACTACTCATAAAAGCAGCCTTGAACCACCCAGGAGCGAGCAATCCGGCATCTGGACCAACAGGACCCCAACGCCATCCTACCCTGGATCCTGAGGGAAGAACGCAACTTCAGGCTAACTAGGTACAGGAAAGCTCAGAAATTTTATTTAGTAATTTTTATTTTTAAATTATAACTTTGACTAAACTCTTGGGGAAACTCTAGATTTATAATTAAGGGCTTGTTTTAAAATAAAATAAATTCAGGTTAACGAAATGAAATAATTTTATTATGATATATCGGGTACACTCACCTTGTTTTTCATTGCCGAAAAGAGAATAAAAGGAAATTTATATAAAATATACGATGGAAATCTAAAATGAAAATTCATAATAAGGATTGATATATGTTTGGTATATATACATGAAGATGTTAGCAAGTAAGAATATATTTAAAATAATATAATTGGCGTTTTGTTAAGAAAAATAAAAGAAGAAACTTTTTAGTATAACAGAGATTGAGTGTTAATTTCAACAAAACCAACCTGATTGGATTTTGAAATATAAGCGCAAAATTAAAATTAAATGCATTTCATTGAACAGCATAAATCAAGCTAAGAGTAAAAGCAAATTAAATAAAAATAAATGGTCAAGTGCTCTGACCGAGTTAACAAGTTTAAAGTATCTGTAATTTTGCAATCATAAAATTTTATTCTTTATAACCGTCCCAAGACGGCACGACTTCGAGAAGAGTCATTTCAAATTAAAATCCAATAAAGTAGCTAAAAGTGTCAAATTAAAGAATTATTCAAACCAGCCGCATATCCTCCAGGAGAACTCAGGTAAGGGACAAAGTAAGCAAATAGTGATAATTAAGCAATTAGAAGTTAAGAGATCCTATTAGTGCTTTTGTGGCGAGTTTTGGAGGTTGTATCAATGAGACAGGGTTAGAAGGGTGGAGGGTAACGGTATGGTCTTGAGAGCCGGACTGTGATTTGCGTCCGTTCGTCTCAATACGTCAGTCAACTGGCGCCAACGCTGCAGCTTCGTTCAGTTTATTCACGTCAGTCAAACTTACAGCTAGCCTACGTACTCGTCATTTCGTCAACAGTTTCATTTCTGTACTGAGTCGTTTTATTTGTTGAATTGTTTATAGTGACGTGCGTTTGTAATTGATGTGTTTTTGTAAAATAGTGGTTTCCATCTAATATAACAATGGCCGACGATAAAAAACCATCTGAAGCATTTTTTAGGGAAAGAAAGCTGCAAAAGTAAAAAGAAGATAAGAGACAAGCAAAGGCTCTAAGCCGGTTTTTTTCGACTCCATCTCCTGTAAAAAAGTTGAAAATTGATGATAATAATAATACAATAATGTTGACATTGACGAGTTATCATTTCAATGTCAGTTGCTGCTATTGACAAAATAGTCACCTGGAATGAGATGCTGTTTAAAATAAACACGGTTAGTAAAATGTTACAATAAGTCGCCTCTGATCTACAAAGTTCAATGAACCTCATCAAAAGTGTCCAAGGGTTTCTTGAAAACATGAGGTCTGATGATAGAGTCAAGGTGTTAGTACAGATGCAAAAAAGCTTAAAGACAAATTTGGAGTTAGTGCTGAGTTTGAAAAGGAAACTCACAAGTCCGCTCAAGGAAAATGAATAAGCAATTCTCTTACTAAAGTGAGGATGAACCTATTAGGGCAGCGAAAAGATTTTTCGAAGTCAATTTGTTTAAATATTGTGCTTGACAAAGCGATCACATCACTGAAAGAAAGATTTCAGCTTTTAGAAAATCACAGCAAAAACTTTGAACTTCTATATCAAATAGACAATCTGCGAACTTGGAATAAAGAGGATTTGAAGAAAGTATGTGCAAATCTTGAAACACTGATGGAAATTATCTCTTCAGCGAGCTCCAAATATTAGCACCTATGTTGACCTCCTGTATCTCTCCGGCCAAAGCCTTGTCTTTATCACAAACAATGGCTACGTGGACTCATTTCTTAACGTTTTTGTAAGCTTAAGGATACTTCTCACTCTTTCAGTGTCTGGCCAGTGGTGAAGGAGCTTTTCAAAGTTAAAATTAACAAAGACTTACTTGAGATCAACCATATCTCATGAACGGTTGAACGGACTAGCTTTGATGGCCATTGAAAATGCTCAATGAAATGGATATGGATAAAATAAAAGATTTTGTCAAACTGAAAGCCAGAAACGTATCTTTCTAACATCAACTTTTGAGTAACAAAGAAGCAAGAAGTTTAGTTAATAATTAACATAATTGAATCAGTAGAAAATACTATGTAAGTATGTTTTTAAAGAAACATACCAAACATACCCTTTCGAAGAAAATTGCAATTGTAATAATTAATTATTCGCAAGATTTTTGTCCACTAGTCCATTACAATATAGGCTACTATACGTTTATTATCTTTGAGATGGGGGCGCCAAAATATTGTTATAGTAAAATTCAACTCAGAGTAATAGCTTACACTTCAAAAATGTCGAGAACCGGCCCTGTACATAGGGTACATTTCTATTAATTCTCGTTATTTTAATACCTGATGCGCTATCTGTGCGATGGTCCATGAACTAGTTTTATTTCGACCGATAGGGAAACTTCTGCTCGAGTGCATTGGTGCATAAATTTAACTGGCAAGAGAAGTGATGACATCATTATTTTGAAAAATGTTTATTACTTTATTTGAAATGAACTTATTGTAGAAAGTGTATACTTTAATAGCCCACAACAACAATTTTAAAATATCGAAAAGCATAAATCAATTTGACTCGGCTTCTACATTGTAGTTTTAGCCTTCGTTGAATTTAAATATACTGATACCGTTGTCATTTACCATTTCCAGGTTTTTATTGACTTTTAAAATATTTGTCACACCTTTATAAAATGTTCTGAGGCTACTTTTGTTGCATAAATAAAAATAATAATTAAAAAAATGAAAATCATTCGATTTCACGGATTTTTTTTAATACTTCTAAAATATGTTCCTACAAGATTCTTAAATGTATTTTATCCTCGCAGAATCTTAATTATAAATTTAGTATTGCAATGAAATAAGTTTTATTTGGCTCAGTCATACCACAATAGTAATTATTTGTATCTTCTCAAAAACTTTGCTATTATCCTTATATCTGATTGTTTTGACAGTTACACCATCCAATAGGAAATAAAAATAGCTACAAAAAAAGCGTTTTGACATTTTTTGCTAAAATGTACGGTTTTAGAGTAATTTAGGTTTGAAATTTTTAAACAGCCGCCATTTTGAAACGTCATTAGTTACATCAAAGAAGTTTTAAACAGTTATTCTACTTACTAATGTACACATTTATACCTAGTTTCAAGTTTCTAACTTAAATAGATCTTGAGTTATAAAACCATTTGTAAAACACACGACATAAACATAGTACCCAAATAATAACTCCGTATACAACGTTTTTAAATAACTTTAAAGTTAAAAATTATTGTTACAGACGTTTACTTTAAACTTTAAGGCTCAATTAAATCAGTTAAATTTTTCGTATTCTTATGTTCAATTACATAACAAACTTCCTTATTTATTTATCTTTAAAATGCTGTATTAAGGGGTCATACATAGAAAAAGTGTTGAAATTTCATAAAAATGTTGTTTAGGTACAGCATTAGGATTTATCGTATTGGTTCTAAACACCAAACTAATTACTGTATCTGTAATTTCTTTTCCAGCTGAATCTGTTGATTAAATCAGCTGATTGGAAATTAAAAAAGTTACTTTATACGAAAGCTGTTTCTTTATACGATCCAATCAGCGTTTTAAATTTATAGGAAATTTAATGCTCTTTCAAATGGTATTACTTTCCATGTCATAACTAGATTAGTGTGGATTTTATCGTCAAACTAAAAGCACCAAGTCGTGTAATTTGAAAAAATCACAAAATACGCCATGACAGCTAAACGGTTACGATCAGATAAGGGCTTATGTACATTTTTTTGTTCCTTTTGATAAGCAGAATCAACTGTTAAAATTAATGTAGTCAGTAGTGACTCACCCTGTATATAATTGACAAGTACCTCATAATATATCTTGCTTACGCTTTAAAACTCCTGAATTTAGCATTATATTTACAATTTGTTATAAAAAATAACAAGTGCCTCATAATATATTTTACATACCTCCTTAACACAAAGCATACATATTACTGACAAACATTACATTAATCATACAATTCAATTCCTTTTACTTACACTAACTATATTTTGAAATGTATTCTATTTCATTCCAGACCAATCATTATCAAAAGTAATTACTTTTCTTTAAAGGCATACATTTGTGAAAAACCAGTTAGTTCATTTGTTTTAACAAACTATACAAACATTAAAATATTCACCAGACCAGTTTACATTTTTTCAGTTTAACATAGGCCTACAGTACATGGTTTGATACCAAAACATCTGATTTTTCTGTTTTAGATCACAAATAAAAGATTGTTTATCCCAAAGAACCCATTATCATGCTAAAATGTGTTACGCTAAAATCTGTAACATTCACTACTAAACACCGCGCGACCCTTACCTACAACCGAGATCACTTACCAATAATAAAATTATACACATCTGTGTAGAACTTACCTGAAACAGAGGTCACTTGCCAGTTAGACACATCTGTGTAGAATATCTCTTACCTTCAACCGAGATCACATGCCCGTTATACTCATCTTTGTAGATTGTTTCTTACCTTCAACCGAGACCACTTGCCAGGTAGACACATCTGTGTAGATTATTTCGTACCTACAACCGATATTACTTCCCAGTTAGTCATATCAGTGTAGATTATCTCTTATCTCTAACTGAAACCACTAGCCAGTTAGACACATCTGTGTAGAATAATAGCTCTTACCTACAACCGAGAACACATGCCCGTTATACTCATCTGTGTAGATTGTATCTTACCAACATCCGAGATCGTTTGCCAGTTAGACTTATCTGTGTAGATTATCTGTGGTTAAAGTATAATGACAGATGACAAATTAGTTGTTGCTAGATAACGGAAAATAAGTTCTCTTGTAAATTACTTAATATATTCAAAGCAATTCCTAGCTAATTCTTGGCAAAAACATTAAGAATAACTCTACTCGTTAAATTATAAGTAATCATTTAAGTAGATTACTTCAGATTTAAAGTTGCTGAATTCAATAGATAATACAGTAGTAAAGAGTGAATGGAGATGGAGAGTGTTGTAAAGAAAACTCACAAAACAGTTTATATCATTTGCAGTGTAATAAAATTGTTACTATCTTAGGTAAACTATTCATTCATAAATTATGTTTTGCATGCGCCCCACGTTTTTGTTTTAAACCTTACAACTATTTTCATAGCTAGGCTACTAAAAAATCAGTCACAAATTTTCAGGACAATCTGTATGGGAAAATTATTGTATACCTTTTAGTCCGTTTTAAAAATGTGGTATATTTAAAACAACATTTTATTTTAATAATTATTTTCTTTAAACTTGAAATAATGTCCTTTAAATTTATATATAATATAAGTAATAAGTGCAATATAATATGAGTAATTACATTTCATGTAATTTTCATGTAGCCTATACAAGGCTACTAGTATATTTGGTTATTTATATTAGAAACAACAGAATAAAGCGAAAAGTTATTAGTGTAGGCCTAATTATTTTTACAACCTGGTATAAATTTAGAACCTAGAACGAAAGTAGGCTAAATATCTAAGAAAAGTCTATCAAGATTAAGTAACGCCTAGCATAGCTGGGTATTATTACCTAGGTATCAGTTTACAAATGGAGCAACAATTAACACAGCATGCAGTCCACTTTCGCGGGATCGGTAAGTGATAAACACTGCAAAGATCTTTTGTTTAATTAACAACGCCTCAAACGTAATATTCGCAACAAGCAATATATTTCAGTCTAAAGCAACAAAGAGCCCGGCAGCTCTTTAAAGTTAATAGAACAGCGACAAAATGAATGACACAATATCCTTCACTAACTACTGTTCTAGCACAGCATGTTGCAAACTCGATTTACTTGCCTCGAGCTAACCTTCAACTGAAATTTATACGTATCGTATTGTTCATATTATAAACTATACTCACAACGGATGAGTTATATAAAGCAGATCATCCTTTTTGGTTTTAAAGCGGGAAAAAAGAACAACGTTGCAAAGTTTATTTTTAATTTTGCCGTTTTTTAAGCCGATAGACTTCAATGTGATTGAAAACAAGCAGGAACCATTAGTTTACAATTTACAGCAGTTGCTCTAGACTACGGCCGAATATAAACCGTCAAACTCCGCAAGTACGGAGGGTCCGTTCGGATTAGGGACCTAAGGAGACCATAAGTTCATTTCTTAAACTTATTCCTTCAAAACGAAAATATCAAATAACTTATTCAACAACTTATAACAATTTATATCGGATACCATATGGAAGTACATTACTAAACTGTCTGATTTTTGGTGAGATTTCAGTTTGTGAAATTAAAATTGTAGTACTTTTTAACTTTGACAGTGACTTTAGCTTCCGCTGAACGATCATTCTTCATTCTAAAAAAAAGTAGAAAGAGGTACCTGATTGCTCAAAAAATAAATCGCCATGCAAAAATATTTTCCGTCAACATCTGTAAATTAACAGACGCCACTATACTCTGCGCTACCCTTAACTACAACTGAGATGTGTTATAAAGTTAAAGGTAAACACAAAAGGGAGTCGTCTACTTACTGTTCTTCAATGTAGCAAACACCACGGTTGGGTTCAAACGCTTACACTTCTATCTAAAAATAAGTCCAGTTTGACATCTGTGCAAAATATGTTTTATTCGTCAATAGATAAACTTTTTTTTTTATTATAAAAAGGTTACCGCTTTGACAAGAAAGGGATTTAGTTGTAGGTTCATATGAAATTTAAGAAAGGAATTGCTGTTAACTTCAATAAATTGTCATATGTTGTTGCTTGTGTCTGCTGTTTATCTTTTCCTAAATATTCGATATCATTATTCTTCTATGATAAGTAGCAAATATGTTACCATGATAAGGTAGTCTTACTATAGTCAAGGAGGTTAATATATGGACACTTGTACAGCAGAACTTGCACTTGTATATGGACAGAATGAGCCTTTGTAGTATCTCCATTATTCGTAGAGGATTGACGTTTTTATTTATTTCAACTTTCGTTTTTTTTTACATAAAAGAAACCATCATCAAAAATTCTCTCAGAATATGCAGATCCGGCATTGGCCAATTTCCTGTCTCAGAGAAATATGTACTATCTGACGAACTCATAGTCACAGATTTGATTTCGTAAGTTCTACGGAAACTTACAAAACGATTTTGTTCTACAACAATATAATCGGTAATGATTTCACACCGATCGTCTTTCACTGACAAAAGTACGTAATCATTCCTCAATGGCTCAACCATGCCCATGAAAGGACTATCCCGAGCGTTACGTCGCATGTTATTAACAGCATAGCATGAACGCAAGGCGGGATGAAATTATCTAAGCATTATATTAATTAGGTGAGAGGTATCTAGAGCTAATTAGATGCCTTTAAAAAGGTAGACGTAATCATAGCAACAAAGTTTAGCTTTCTTGCTGCTGGTCTAAATTCTCAGCGATAATTGGCGCTAGGTCTTAGATATGAAAAAGTTCCCGACGATTACTTTATGACAAGGTGTTGTAAAATATAAAACCTGCTTTTCCCGAGTGAAAGTGCGGACTTGTCGAAGAGTTCAGCGCCTATGTATGTCCAAGATGCATGTCCTGCGTCCATTGTCCTGCAATCATCAACTCCATTCACTTTCTAAAATATCATGTTCGTTAATTTTTATTCTTTCTGAGTCGAAAGTTTCAAGATCAACGTCTGTCTTTTCAGTTAGTATTAAAAACAAAACGAAGTAGAGTTTATATATTGGTTTGGTTTATGGGTTATATGATTGATATAAATACTTTTTGAGGCAAAGAGCTTAAAACATTATATATAAAATCCAAAACCCACTCGCTCACTCACTGGCTGACTAACTGAGCACAGTATCTAAAAACTATACCACCTAGGAACTTATAATTGTATACACATATTGCGCATAGGCACTAGAGGCGCACTAAAAAGGATTTTAAAATATTTAGCCTGTAAGGGTTGAAACAACCCCTAAAACAATAAATATTGTTTGTTTTATATCTTAAAAACCCTACCTCCAAGAAACGTGAAATTTGATACACGTATTTGTCATAGGGGCTAGAGGCACACTAAGAAAGGATTTTAAAATATTTGACCTGTACGGGTTGAAACAACCCCTAAAACAATAAATATTGTTTGTTATACTTTACTTAAAGCCAGAAAGCTGAAATTTTGTAATCTTTTCATTTCTTTCAAGATACATATAAAAAGTAAACCAGTTTTACATTTTGTTACGTGCTTCTAAGGGTGAAAACGTGGTAAAAACCCCTAAAACCGATAAATATACATTACTAGTGGACCCGGCAATGCTTCGCTATTGCTTTATTTAATTTTAAGGGTAGTTATCAAATTTCATTCTTTTGACTTAAGTTATTTAATTGCAAATGGTGTTTATGTCAACAATTTATATAAGCATTTTTCGTTGATTTTTGTTTGTGTTGTTTGTCAATCTAACCTAAAAAAGCTGTTTTGGTTTTTGAAGAATAATAACCCGATTATAAATTAGAGAAATTGGTTGCAAATAAAAGTGTTTTGGTTCATTGTAGGCCTAACCTAAAATTATGTTCAGTTTTTGATCCATAACAGTTGTTTTATTTATAATAATATGTAACAACCGATGTTTAAATTGAATTATAATATAGTAGGCCTAAGCATGTTTTATTGATTTTTGTTTGTGTTTGCTTTTAATTTGTCAATCTAATCTAAAGAGCTATTGGTTTTGAAGAATAATAAACTGATTATAAATTTGCTAAAGTTGCTATGGTAATGAATGTAAACAAACATGTGTTACTAAGCATTTTATACGAACAGCTGTTTTTGAGCGCTATGGTCTTGAGTCCATACAAAAGAGGCTGTTTAGTTTTTTCCAAATTTGAAACTTTTTCGGGAAACTTTTCAAATTTTTCTTTATATAAAAACCTAGTTCGGACTATTACGAACATTTTAAAACAAAAAATTGCCAAATTGGTCCAGCAGTTCTCAGTTGATGCGATTTCAAAGAAACAGCAATTCATTTTTATTATATAGATTATACTTTCCTTAAAAGCTAGAGAGTTCAAATTTTGCACATTTATTTCTTACAAGATACATTTAAACACAAATTAACCAGTTAAAAATTTTGTCAGGTTCTGCTAAGGGGTGAAAATTTAGTAACAACCCCTAAACTATAAATATTAAATGAAACAACCCCTAAAACAAAAAGTATTGTTTGTTATATATTTCAAAAACTCTACCGCCTAGGAACGTTTGGTACACGTATTTGTCATAGGGGCTAGAGGCGTAATAAGAAAGGATTTTTAAATATTTGGCCTGTAACGGTTGAAACAACCCCTAAAATAATAAATATTGTTTGTTTTATACCTAGAAAACCCTACCTCCTAGGAACGAGAAATTTGGTACACGCATTTTGCATTTGGGCTAAAGGCTTATTAAGAAAAGATTTTTAAATATTTTGTCTGTAAGGTTTAACAATCCCTAAAACAATAAGTATTGTTTGTTATACTTATATCTAAAAAAAAAACTACCTCCCAGGAACGTGATATTTGGTACACGTATTTGTCTAGGCGCTAGAGGCACATGAAGAAATTATTTTAAAATATATGACTTTTTAGGGTTGAAACAACCTCTAAAACAATAGGTATTGTTTGTTATAACTTCCTTAAAGCTATAAAACAAAAATTGTGTACATTTATTTTTACACAATACATATAAAAAGTAAACCAGTTTTACATTTTGTCACATTCTGCTAAAGGGTGAAATGCTGCTAGAGGTAACAACTCCTAAAACTATAAATATTAATTGAATACCGGTTAGGAACGTGAAATTTGGTACACATATTGCTCATATTGGCTAGAGGCGAACTAAGAAAATATTTGGCCTTTAAAGGTTGGAACAACCCCTAAAATAATAAACATTATTTGTTATACTTTCTTTAAAGCTAGAATGCTGACATTTTGTACATTTATTTATTTCAAGATACATATAAAAAAGTAAACCAGTTTTAAGTTTTATCACGTTCTGCTAAGGGGGGAAATTTATTAGCAACCCCTAAATCTACAGATATTAATTTAATACCTCCAAGGAACGTGAAATATTTGGTACACGTATTGCTCATAGGCACTAGAAGCACTCTAAGATAGGATATTAAAATATTTGGCCTTCAAGGGTTGAAAAAACCCCTAAAACAATAAATGTTGTTTGTTTACTTTCCTTAAAGCTAAAATGTACATTTATTTCTTACAAAACACATACCGAGTAAATGAGTTTTATATTTTGTTACTTGCTGCTATAGGTTGTGAAAATGTGATAACAACCCCTAAAAACAATAAATATTTATTTTTATACTTTACTTAAAGCTAGAGAGTTAAAATGTTTTACATTTATTTCTTACAAGTTTTAAATTTTTTTACGTGCTGCTAAGGGTTGAAAATGTAATAACAACCCCTAAAAACAATAAATATTAATTGATATTCTTTCCTTAAAGCTAGAGCTGAAATTTGGCGCTTATTAATTTTAAGAAAATATTTTAGACGTAAGCTGATCAAAACAATCGGATCTATACATTCGCATATTAAAGATGTATCTGGGTGATCTGCAAACATCTAGCTAAGACTGTAATTTACCAGTCTGTAGATTTATCGGTTGAAAAAGAAGACTCTCTTCGTTCTGTTTTTTTATTGATTAAATTTATTCGGCACACATACCGTGACGAAGACGATTGACGGGCAGCCAGTGAACAATAAATACCAAACTAATTGAAAATACATGTTATAATTCACTTTTGTGAAATAATAGATGAAAGAAAACGAGAGAAAAATATTACAATTAATTATGAATCATAGTGATGAAAAAAAAAACAAATTCCCTGTAGCGAAGCACGGGGTATCAGCTAGTGCAAATATATACACTAGGCATACAGGACAGAAAATACACAATGGTATTTTTCAACTGTACGGTTTTAAACGAGGGAATTATTTAAAACTTCATCGGTTTACCTTTTGTTCCTTACGATATCCAAATCACTAAAGATATATTGCTAGTAAAAGCATATAACTATATATATACCTATATATTTCAAGTAACTTACCACAAACATTTTTATCTTACCGTAGCTGTAAAACAACAAAACAACGTTGAATTTATAAACAAGATTTTAAGTCAATAAATTATTTTCAAATTTCTTTATAGCTTTGAGTATCTAAATAGACAAATAGAGTTTACAGTAAGGGTAAAGAAACATAGATTACATTGGCTTGATAATAAATGAGCGTGTAATTTTTTGTTCGTATTGGGGAAATAAGGTTTCTATGCCTCATTCGTTTTCCAGGTTAGGTTGTTTTTAAAAGCTATTTTATTTTCCGACAACCGGTAAGTTTATGTTTTTAAATATACTCATTCGAGTGAATACATTGTGAACCGAAGTAAGATGAAGATTTGACAGCTGCTGGTATTGATAAAAACACCGGCTTTCATTAAAGAAAAAATATGAATGTTTATTTATATCGTGAGTGTATTGTATACAAGTCGTGACAGAAACATCGCTCCTCATGTAAGCTTACTCGACTCTTCACTGTTTGCTTACCCTCTTCAACATCATTGTGCCTAACCAACATATTACATCATTGAGAGTTCCGATTTGTTAAACAAGTATTTATAAGGAATGTAAACATAAACGGCTACGAAAGTTTTTAAGATTGTTGATATAACAAAAAGTATTTTCATGGGAAATCGCATGAACAACTTCATAAATAATTTAATTCAGATACAACTGATAAAAGTCAGAATTAGAAATTTGAGGTTATGTTCTAACGAAGTTGGGATTAGGTGTTTAGTTGTAAACAATGAATTAAAAAAATAGTTTTAAACAATGAATTGTGTTTGTAACATTCCAAACAAATGTAAATAAGTTTAGGTTTTGAGGTGGTTTATAATCCAACCGTTTATACCCCGCATTTACACCAGACAGCAAATAAAAACGTTAGTAAAATTCTTGTTAGTAACAAAACTTAGTTTAAAAAAATTCAAGCAACAATTTTAAAACTTACCAACAAAATGTTGTGTTAGTAAAGTTACGACATCTTCTTGGCTTTCTGTTGTGAGGAAAATTTTGTTTAAAAAATCTTCTTAATTATTAGGTTGTCATCAGAATATATTCAGCTCTAAAGAAGTTCTTACCAGATCTATGTAAATGCGTCTATTTTTTTAATCTTACCTACACGTTGATAACGTAACTTGTTTTAGCAACATGTTAGGATTGCTAATAATATAGATCTTACTAACATTTTCGTTTCATCTTTCTCTAACAATACTAGATACATTGCAGCTTAAATGTATCTGGAGCAATATAAGATATACTTACTGTAGCCTATCTGCATTAAAATCTCTGTTAAGTAAATTGTTCTTATACTGAGAAAAGCAGTTGCCTAAGTACACTCAGCTGAATGTCTAAGAAATTTCCGAATAAAATTGATTGTGTTGCATTTTCAGCTGAACATTCCTCGTTTCTATCTCTCCAGGTCTTTACTACCGACCAGCGTTCAATTTCCTCATCCTATACATTTATTTGGATTCGACTCATTTCTATATTCACCGGAACTTGTATCCACAAAAGTTGACAATTCAGAATAAATCTTTATTCAATCTGTCAAAACTAGTCACGGATAACATAATACATGGACGAATGTGACATGTTGTGCGTGCAATAAAATATGTTCAGTATTGCCAAGTTGAACCGGTAATAGCTACTACACACGGAGTAGATTTACTCTTCCACCTCATCATTACCGTTCGACAGTGCAACACTTATCACGTAAAGAAACTGTTCCATTGCTCACACATATTATAGCATTGTATTAATTTACAGATTTAGTGTTAAAACATTAACATGATAGTGGACTCTTTAGAATTTAATCTTTTCTTTAGTAACGTTTAACGCTTCATCTCACCGTCGGTGTTAAAGACAAGCGAGCAAAGAAAGAGGACAACCTTTCGATCGTAGGGATCAGGAATCAAATAAAAATACAATGATTTAAATGATAGAAGCTCATTTCCATGGTAATTTTATTTATTCTCATCAACAATAATTAATCATGAGTTTGACAACAATTGCGGACAATAGCCTAGCCATGAATTTACGAATTTATATAATATAAAGTCATGTTTACACACCTACACGGACAGATAAGGGTACAATTAGACAAATAGCGACGCGACGCGATGCGACTAGACGCGACATCCAAACACATAGAGGGCGATGCGACGCGGAGCGACTTGGAACTACAACCAACAGGAACAGAATAGCCAGTTTGCACAATAGCGCTGTCTGAAGTAGACCGTACGTTACTTCTGTGTGACAACCCCTTATTTAAATTAAATACTTTGCAGTGGGGTGTTAAGAGGTAATGGATAAATGATTTATGTCAAGGGAGGGAAGTTTACGGAGAGTATCTCAATTTATGTCCCGTAAGAACGAAACTTATGTACATTTTTTGCACATTTGAAAAAAAAATACAAAAAATGTTTACTATATTTTATGTAGGCCTAAAATTAAACTTTTACCTTTCGTAACTGAACATTTTTTGTTTTTTGAGCTAATAACTTTATAAATTTTACATCTAGGCCTATCATTTTTTACTGGCATATATAAATTCTTTGAACCTTTTTCTACAAAAAAGTTATGGAACACTTTTGGATTATTGTTCATTTACTATTTTTGGCAAATTTTTGAAAAAATGCTTGCAAACGCCAAAACATCCATTTTCGTTAAGAAAAATAAACTTACTTGTACTTGATAGAGCAGCAGCTACTTCAGTCTACATCTTGTCTACCACTCCTCTGTTCCTGTGATTTATGTTTTTGGCTTCCAAATCGGTTGTCTTAATTAATAACTCACCATCCATCTCGGCTACTGAACACACACTGCTATCGTGCTATCTCTTCTAGTCGCTTGAAAAATCAAACTGATTTGTTTCAGAGGTTGTAGCGCCTTTTCGCGTCCCATCGCGTCCCGCCCTATGTGTTTTATGTCATATGTTCATACGTGTTTGATAGTATCGCGTTGCGCCGCGTCGCATCGCATCGCTCCCTGTATATTTCTACCTAAGAATATGTCAGGAATAGAGATAAAAACGGTCAAAATATCGACATTCAAACATAGGCTATGTCATAGATTAGCCTAAATCTTCAAACTTGAAAGTAATGATTTCATAACGAATCTTAAGTTAAAGTGAAACATTTAAATATTAAGAAGAATTGTTTTATTAGTTTTGTATGAAGAGTATGCCATGTCTACTAAAAATTAACAAACAAATTAAGTAAATACATTGAATGTTGACCTAAAATCCTTTTAGATGTATAGACAACTCAAGGTATGTTCGTCATATGCGTTTTTACCTAGGCTATAAAATTATGTCCAACCAGTCCAACCCCAAATTATGAACACAGTTTGCAAAAACAGCTGTCACAACAGAATACAATTCTTGCAAAATGTATCTGAAAGACATAAATTCGTGATTTCTCTTTAAATTTAAATTAGATCTGCAAAATCTTTAACAAAATTAGATTTCTTACAGTCAATTATAATTTATAATCTTTTATCTGTGTTCATACATAAGAATGATTCCTTCTATTTAATTAATCCTTAATTTTAAGTTATTGAATGAGCCAAATATATTCATTTCGTTTCGTAATCGGTCTTGCTTTGCCTCGCACTTACAAGAATTATTTTCTCAGCTTGTTTCTACACGAAAATGTGAATCTCATTACAATTGTTACTCTTTAGACTTGAACAACTTTAGTTTCTGTACTAATGTCTTTGGACATATTTCACATAACCTAACTTGTCCAACTGGTAACCACAATAAAACCACTTTACGAGCAAAGTATGACTTGCTTTTAACGATACCACAGCGCGTATATAAATGTGCTGACTGAATTTGTAGCAGTTCATCTTGCCGTTAAAATAACACTTGAGAACGAAGTGTTGTATTGCCAATTCCTCAGATAATCGTTGGAAAATATAAAACCCTTTTGTCGGTCATATTTATGGTAAAGCTTTATGACTTGCAAAGTATTCACTTTTGCTCATAAAGATACTTATCTTCTTCTGGGTGCCGTTGTTGCTAACATTAAAACAACACGTTTAGTTCTTGCAATTATAAATGTGTAAGAGAGTGTATACGGTTAAATAAACTTTGTAAGTAATCAAACTTGTCATTATTTATTTCTAACTAACACGATGGAAATACAACTTAACAAAACATTACATCATTTTAATTCGGCCTATAAAAATGTATCATATTAAAAATTGTTAATTGCACATATAAATTCTTTCGCTCATGCGTTATTCAGACCACACAGAGAACTTCTTTCTCCTTACAACTCCTCTTCGTTAGCAGTTTACCATCTTTCGTCATAGATCCTTTCTGAATTCCAATTTCTACCGCAATTGAAACTGTTAGAGAAAAACAAATCAGTCAACTTACTACGATGGACAAATACTTTACGTCCCCTAACCGTTATATTAAAGTTAACACCATTTCAGAACTTAAAATCACATGAAGTTGCGCCAAAATTGTCATCTGAATCGTATTCAGCGCTTTAAAGTTCAAATAAAAACTTCGTTTCAAGCTGTTATGACCCTATTCTATTCATAGTGTATTTGTGTAAGTCAGACTAATGGAGACGATGCCAGAAACTGGGTTTGAACCATCGCGAAATTTCAAATAATTAGTTCGTAAGTTACTTATAAATGTACTAGTAGCATTTTAAAAATGAGTTGTAAAAAAACTTTATTGCAATTATATAAATATAGCATAGGTTGGCCCATAAGTAAAGTATTAAACTTCGGGGAATGGTTCTATGGGTCAAAATAAGAAAAAAAGTTCATACAAACACAGGCCCGAAAAAGCTTCGTTTTCTAGATATCCGCCATTTTGTTTTTTGTACAAAATAGTTCTTATCTAGAGAACGGTTTGAAGATAATGACAGCAAATGTACTTACAATATTGCTGTGTTTACTGTTTTGACAGTTACACCATCATGTAGAGAATCAAAAGGGCTAAAAAAAGTTATCTTGAGATTTTTTGTCAAAATGTACGGTTTTTGAGTAATTTCGGTTTGAAATTTTCACACAGCCGCCATTTTGAAACTCATAATTAGATTTAATCGCTTATTTTTCTTGATAAATATCATTGTTAGGTTAAACTTCATGCCAAGATTGAAATCAATCAGTCAAACCGTTCTCGATATAAGAGTTATTTTGTACAAAAAACAAAATGGCGGATATCTAGAAAATGAAGCGTTTGCAACATTTGCAAACATTCTTCTAACTACACTCTTATACGGACTGAATAAGGTTATCATTGATCCTAGACTCAGTTATAACACAATATTGATGAGTTAAATCACAAAAGTGTTCTAGATGTAGTCTGTATTCTAATTACTGTATTAACATTTTACTTTCTCACTATACTATAGTATAGAGAAAGTATAGTGATCGCAAAAAAAATCGATGTTGAGATTTTTGTGGAAATATCCATTTTGGGACCCCTTGAGTCCAAAAATGTGGTTTTTACAAAATATCTGTCTGTATGTATATAAAGCTAGAGCGAAAATTATTCGATCGATTTCAAACAAATTTGCACCAGACATGTCAAGTAGGCCTGTATAAATGCACGAAAAACGGTTTTGAAAAATTTTGAAAAAAAAACAATTTTCGCAAAACAAACCCAAAAAATCAGTAATTTTTTTATAAAAAAACAGCTCTACCGATTTTGATAAAATTTGGCTTATTTGTAGTCTTTAATGTACCCTACCATATGCAAAGAACCGCATATTTCTAAAAATTCTCATTTAGCTAATAATAATAACTGATTTTTGGGGTTTTTTTGGCCATAAAAGGGGTTGTTTTCAAAACCTTTTTTCGTGCATCTATACAGGCCTAATTGGCGTATTTGGTGCAAATTTTTTCGAAATCGATCGAATAGTTTTCTCTCTAGGTGATAATAATATTTATTAGTTAATCTCAGACTTTAATAAATCACCTCTCCTACCCCATTTACAATTATGCAGTCACAGTGAATCTGTTTAGTCATTTAAATATGTTTGTGAGATAGTATGTGCCAGTTCCTGGTACCGTTTATTTAAAACTATGTTGGAGGTTCCAACTAGCAAAATTTAACGACTGCGTTAACCATTGTAAACCCAAGTAACATTTCACCACCTTAAAAATTAAACCTTTAGGTTTTATGTTAAAATGTAAAGCAACCAAGTTAAAACTCGACAATTTAAGTATGTCCGTGAACAGGGGCGGAAAGTCACGGGGGTCATGACCCCCCCCCCCCCCACCATTTTTTTTATTTCCTAATTTATATGTTTATTTAACCAATGAATACAGAACTATTGATTTAACCCTACAAGCGCCAAATAACCCTACAGTGTCGCCTCAGCCCGCCGAGCAAGTGGTAAACAACACTATTGTATTGTCTGATTTTATTGAATATTTCATCCACTAAAAATCATCCCTCTCAATAAAACAAAAACCATTGGAAAGGAAATATTTTAAACTTTTTTTTTATGTACAAATTTGTTCTATAACGTATATTTACATATGTAATCATCGTTTTTAAATTGTATTTATTTGTCTAAAAGATGACACCGCGCGAGAAAACACAAAGAAAAGACTCAAAATTGTCACTTTTCTAAGGCTCATAATCGTTAGAAGGACTTGTTTTGAAAAGAATATAAGGTCACCTTTGGATTCGTCAAAATTTGAACTTTCTAACATTGCCTTCCAATAATTCGTCATTCTTATAATTTCTTATATATATGAAGTTTTCTGTAAACTCTTAAGATTGGACAGTTTTTCAACAAATGAGCAAGCATATTTTGTAATCGATAAGTTATATCCAGTACAAATCGAAATACTTCTTCTACATGGATTTATAGATATATGGGTTTATATGAATTTTAGTGTAAATTCTATATTTTCGTTTGATATAAGGAAAACCTGATTTAGTGTTCATGGGCTACAGCTATAGGTCTTGTCTGTGAAATATGTAGGCCTACCATTGCGCTGAGTGTCTTAGCGCATTTAGCCCAGCCAATAGAGAAAAAAGAAGGATAGTTTTGTTATTGAATTTAACAGCAAACAACAGCCACAGTGAAGGGTAGCATATAGGTATGTAAAATACAAAAACTATCAGGCAATGAGCTTTTGCGAATTTTGTATAAACAAAAATTAGGACTTTTAGGGTTTCGTTAATAGGCCTATTATAAAAAATGATGAATGGATCACGATACTTCCAAAAAACCTACAAATGGTTTTTAAAGACCCTGATTGGGCCATTTTTCACCGAGGAAAGTCGGGAAAACGCTTTAAAATTACCATTTTTCAAAAGTTTAATCTTTGTTAATTTATAATATTAAGGGCAGATCTTTCAGAAATGATTGTTTATTATTTGTACTTCAAACAGGAAGAAGATGAAATTTGTCGCAATTATAGTTTTTGCACAGTTGCAGTATAAACAATTTAAGCCATTATCTTGCATATTGCGCCCAATTAACCTGAGTGGCCCGATTTAAATTTACCAAACGGATTCTAAAAGTAGACATTAAAACCTACAATTCATATATCAAAAATTTTTAATAAGGTTGACAAAGTATGAAAAAAATGCTTCAGAACATAGCTCGAAACGCGTAAATTTGCGACCGACGCCGACGATAAATTTGCAAGAGGCAGTGTTAATGGGGGGAAACAGCAGCCTGATGCGAGTAACCTGTCGTTCACTTCTCCGCATTATGCAAGATAATGGCCTAAATCGTTTATACTGCAATTATTTTGCAAAAGCTACTAATGCGACAAATTTCATCCTCCGCCTGTTTGAAGTACACATACTAAACAATCATTTTCCGAAAAATCTGCCCTAAATACTGTAAATTAACAAAAATATAAAGTTATGAACTGTTGAAAAGTAGTAATTTTTCAGCGTTTTTCCGAATTTTCTCGGTGAGAAATGATCCGATAGGGGTCTTCAAAAACAATTTTGTAGGTTTTTTAATTCTCTACAAATGTCCTGTTAGGATTAACGTGATCCATGCATAAATTTGTATAATATCAATGAAAAACCCAAAAAGTCGAAATTTATTGTTATTTATGTTTATAAAAAACGCGCAAAAACTCCTTTCCTGGTAGTTTTTGTATTTTGTATACCTATGTGCTACCCTTAAAGTCACTGTGGATGTCGTTTGCTGTTAAATTCAATAATAAGAAAAATCTCTATTGGTTGGGCTACTTGTTTTACGGAGCTCGCCGCCTTATGGAACTGTATGACTTGAATAAGTGAGAACTTGTGTTACATTGTTTTAAATTTAGTGAAACAAAGTGGATTTAGTGATCATGTTGTGGAGTTATTGATTTTAGTACTGTTCCTGTTAAATCTTTAATAATTAGTGTTTATTTTATTCTTTAATCTGAAAGAAACTCTTGCTCTTTGAAGACAATATTTATGGAATAGAAATGCATTAAAAAAACAATTTCATAGAGTTTTTATATTTTTAATTCCCCATATCTCGGTAATTTAAAAAAAATTTCGGTAATTTTGTTTTCGATTAGGTACTTATGAGCCCTCCCAAAATGAAATCCTGTATCCGCCCCTGTCCGTGAAAAGGTGTGCTGTTTGTGAAGAAACAGAATATGTTCACACAACACCTGAGGGGATCTTAAAGTAAGTCTACTCCGTAACAAACAATGACTGCTGTATAATATCTAAAAAATGACTTGGGGGGGGGGGGTGTTGAGTGGGAAACGAGATGGTGAATCCATGTTATACACTGATTGTATTTACTTAGAGTGTTTAGAATGTTGAAGAATGAGCTTGGATTTTTGTTTTAACCGAACTTGGTGGTTCGCAAACCAGACATAATGAGGCCCATTTTCTTTTGTTCTGCAAAAGTGCAGGATCTGATTTTCATAAATAAACAAGAGCGAAAATATTTTAAAAACTACATTTTACAATAATTTACTAAAAATGGTTCTATTATCCTTAAATAAATCAATTTTAAACTGTAATATGCTCTACTATCATCATAAAATATGTATTCGTACATAATAAATATTTAAATAAAGATTTGAACTGTTGATAATTGTTAGGCCCGGTGTTACAGTACACCAAATGTCAGGTTTAAATAATTTGTTTTATGGGGAGAACAGGTCGATGTTTTTATAATATGTTGCAGACATTAATCTCCTTTCTAAAAAGTATTTAATATTTTTTATTTGAAATTGTTATTCTGATATTCCCCAAAAATTAACTACTGGATGTCGAACTTAATTTGGCGTATCAAAACGTCTTCTGGGTAATATTTTCTGAATTTAACATCTACCTTATAAATACAGATACCAGCGCGAATGCTAGCACTTGAGCAAACCGCTACTAACCTGACTAAAAAATCAGTACCTGGTACATCTCGGTTTAACACGTTCACTGCTAAGGACGCACATGTGAGCTTGACACGGAACACTATGAGAAGTGGCCTACACACAGGGCATTGCACGCCAACCCCCGTATGGGAGTATTTTCAATACACAATGCATTGCGTGCTTCGCACGCCAATTTTAAGTCTATACGCTATGGGCGCACATGTGCGTCCGCTTTAAAATATTAGTGATTATTTCGTAGAAAAGTTCAAAAATAAAAAATTAAATAATTTCTACTCATTTAGGCTATAAAATATAAAAAATTAAAGATCAGCTCCTAGCAGTGGAAGTACAAAATTTGCGTAGCAGTGAACGTGATAAGGGTGAGGTAAACATTCACTAATTCGTTTGAAGGATGAGTCACATTAGGAAGCGGTGTGGGAAATTTTTTTTTCTCTACTTACGCCCTTTCCCCACACCCCCGGCCCATCGCGCCATGTCGAGGCCAAGTGCCAGGATACAAGGCGGAACAAATACTTTCGCACAGTTGTGAAAATGTCGCTACTTTTGTTTTATCTTATCTTCAGTTGAAGTAGTTAAACTGTTAACAAGCTTGACGCCTACTATACCTACACGCAATAAAATAAATTTTACTGTTTCAACTACATTTAGAAACCGGCTGGTTAGGCATGTAAATGTTGTCCCTAGCATTTAAAACTATAACAGAAATGAGTCGAAACATTACTAAGGTAATTAGAAATATAATGGTAGAAACACATTATGAAGCGACTTTTTCTGAAAAGATAAGAAGCTGACAAACTTGAAAAACAGTAGGTAGTTATTTCTTAGAATCATAAAGGAAATAAGGAAGTTTTGTTATTGACTATACATCTAAAGCAATTGCAATGGATGACCTTTACAAAATTGAAATAAAAATAAATAGTGTTGCATTCGATGCAAATAATCGTAACCAAACAAAAGCTGTAAATATGTAATCATCATTTTCAATTTTTATTCTTTGTGTACAATTTTGATTCAAAATTCAAAGTGGGAATAAAATGCCTATTAAATATGTTTTTAATTTTTAAGATTAGATCGTTTTACGAGTTTCATTTTCATCATCAGTTCATTCAAGCGTCAAAGAAAATAAATACTGTAATCTAAAAACAATTTACAGTAGCCTGAACCTAAATAATCATAAAGTAGAATAAATAGGCCTACATTTGTATTGCATAGTAATTATACATTATAATAATGAGGATTTTGTAAACAAAATCCCAGGAAGGCCCACGAGCAGTTCACAGTCCTTTCAAATCTATAGAGGAATAACTCAAAACCTTTTCGTCGCAACTGATATTTGCGCTACTAAAATCTAAGTGAATACAATGATTTTTACTAAATGAGATTTATAAAAAGTTACTGTAAAAATCCGATGTTTAGAATATACGGAGATTTACCGATTAATATAAAAATATTTTAGTGCCATTAGTATATGTAAGTAATGAATATACAACTTTTATTAGGATAGTCAGGGAGATTTGGTAAAAATTAGAAAGAATTGAGTTAAGAAACATAATTCAGACTTTTACTCGTACCTATGGATTTTGGTAAATCTTATTACTTGCTAGAACAAGTTGGTGAAAGAAGAGTAAATTTATTTAGTGCTCCTTGTTGCTGACCAAAGGGAAGAGTTAAATTCCCGGCCGGGACGAATAATAATTTTCTACCTGAACAACGGCCGCACGGTGATTTAGCAGTTTGTCCGGTACATGCTACCTCTCGCGAACTATCAAAAACTTAAAGTGGCTGGGTGATTTGACGTTGACATTGTGATGTTTAGTTTTTTGACTTTTGAGTATCGTTAGAATAATTCACTAACAAGCGTCTGTGTTGTATGTTGTGTTCTCGACATAAGCTTGCTTGAGATTAAATTGTGTTTGTTTAAGAAAAGTAATTTCTTGATATACATCAAATGTGTTTAGATTTACAGTCTTACCGAGGATTTACATTTCTTATAAAGGCTATTGACTAAATAAGAGACACTTGGCCAAGTAAGTTTTGCTTAAAATAGTATGTGTCACTCAAATTTGCTATGTGCTACATACAAGTACAGAAATAGTTACATGTACATGTGTACTTTCCTTATAAATGTAAGCATATTATCTACACCCTTAAACTCACCAAAGATACGTACAGTAGGGGTTTCAGAAGTGAAAATGTCAAAAAATTGGCCGGACCCCTCTTTCCGTTACTAACCTTACTGTACTTTTTTCGTGACAGGGCAATTCTGTTATTTCATTCATGTATTTACGAGACACTGTTCCACCCTCTGTGGCCGGTACTGATGTGCGCCTCTGGTGCAATACAGTAAGCTTTTCCTCACTTCCAATAGTCACGATGTCGTACCACTTTAAACTTCTGTAGTGAATACTCAGTTCATTTACCGCTGCCTTGGCCTCCTTCACTTCATTCAAAAGATCGCGATATTTTCAGTTGTGATATAAACAATTACTGTCACGCTTCTTCTTCACAATTGAAACGCTCATAAAAACGAAGGCACGTACTGTTATCCTCGCTCATATTCACAGGGGATGCACTGAGAAAAAATAACACACTGTTCGCGTCAGAAGTTAAAACCACACTATCGCATAGGTGTAGGGGGAGAATAACGAGATGGTAGATCAGGTCTTTTAACGTGCATGGCCGTCACTAAAGGGGGGATGGGGATCACCCCCAAAGTTGGAGAAAAAGTGCCGAAGTATAAAAAGTATAATTTGCAAAGTAACACCTGTTTTCAATTCGAATATACGACACAATTCTGTCGTACTTAAATAATGTTTTTAATTTACTAACAATCTATTTTACTTTGCTGGTTTGCTTTTGAGTTGAAATCTGACTTTCTAATATGGTGTCGTCAAAGTAATACGCTATTTGTATATATCTTAAAAATGAGATAAACCTAATTGCGGGCTAACAACTATAAACGACCCGACCACTTTAAGCGCGACTGTAAAACGACTTTCACAGCTGTTTGGATCAAGTAAACAAATCAACTACTTTTCTTGGTCTTTATTGAAGTTCTTTTGTAAGAGCTCCGATCCTTGTAGAGTGGACGATCCTTGTTTAGAGAGCAATTAAAGGCGTGAATCATCCAGAGGTTATCAGGTAATCTTGCCAAAACGAGCGAATGGGCAAGAAAATTATCCTTAATTATATGGAATAGTTTTATGTCAAACTATCTAGGACACTGTCTATTTACGAGTAGAAATATACTTTATTGACTGTGCTTTACTTGGGCGGGATGTAAAAAGAAC
>JAGFPH010000347.1:546063-556688 GCA_018207615.1 Philaenus spumarius
CCTAGTTCCCAGCCCCAGGTTAGGCAAACCAATCTTATAGGTTTAATTTACATGTTATTAAAAAAAGGTTATTAGGTAACCGTTGGTAAAATTTTGACGTCTTTGATATACCATGAAAATTTAAATATAATATATAGTTTAAATATCATGCAAAGCAAAAGTGAAAAGATACAAATATATGTTATAAAAACGTAAATACATTATGTATATAGGCTAAATTTATCAATTTTATGAAGGGTTTAATATACATAAACAAAATTTAAAGAAGTTTAATTACTACAAAACCTAATTTTCGTAAGGTTATCAGAAAAAAATGAATAAATCTGAATTTCATAATCCCGAGATTGACCCCCGGCAATCCCGAACTAAAATGTATGGGATACTGGTACAAAAATGTAATTTAAAACTAAAATACAATGGTGAATGACCGTAAAAGAATTCGTCATCTGAATACTTTTTGTACTAATTTTATGAAATTCTAGCGATAAATGTAATTTAATACACAACAGCAAATATCCACAAAAGGAACGAAACCTGGATACAATTTGTGTGAGTTTCTAATACAGATATTAAAAGCGTAAATTAAAGAGTTACAGAAAATGTAAATTTTGAGTACGTAAAATCGAGGTATCGTTGTAATAAATTACTTTGTAATAAGCTTTATCTAAAATGAATTTTGTAAAATGAAAAATTATATAAGTTTAATTACTTTTTTAGTTACTTTTGTTACCAACCTATAAAATTTGTTACTTTTGTTGAAGTATGCCTAGTTCACAAATTACCTGTCCGTATCAAAATGTATGAACATTAAACAGAACATAAAAGATAAAAGAGTTACTTCTACTAAACCTAAAAGTTCATTTTATAATGTCAGATAGAGATAAATCAAAGAACTATTTTCAAGTTAAAGTTTCAGTTAAAGTTATTACTATCGGATTTTTAATTCATAGAAAATTAATACTTGCAAAACTGAAATATTTTCAAAAATGGGTAAAAAATACCAAAGTATGCATAACTATGATTAGAGTTTGACTTTACTACGGTAAACTTAATTCTGTCATACTATTTTTAAGTATGACGGCTGAATCAAAACAAAGAGTTCATTAATATATAAAAATAATAGAATTACTCACCATCTCCAGCAATGACTTGATTACAGACAAAACACAAGTTCCCAAACAACTGGTGGTAGTGAGTCTCACAATATGCTAGCCCTTTCTTCTCATAATGGCGATGACCCAAAAAGGGTTTTTCACATTTGGCACAGACAAAATGCTGCAAAAAATAACTCATGGTACAATAAAGCTTAGTCGCATTAAATATTTCTTGAACATGTGATATTTCTCTATAAATTATATCCTCAAATCTGAACAACTTTTGGAGACTATATGCTAATATTCATGAGAGGCACTCCGTAATTAATATCACACTCGCAAACAAGAAGTAAGTATATTCAATAATTAATTAAGGTCATTTGTTCCAAGTGTGTGGTAAAGCAACACGTGGTAATTATAAATAATTTTCAAAGAAGTATAACTATAAAACAATATTCTTTTTAACCCTTGTACTGTCAGAAGTGTCAATTTGAGACTTCTCAGCGTGCTGCCACAGTAAATTGAGTAGTATGTGACAACTACACTTGTATTGAATATTTCACCCTCTAAAAATCATCTAATCACAGTAAAACAAAAACAATAGGAAAGGAAATGATGTAAACTTTAATTTTTGTATTTACGAATTTGTTTTAAAATGTATTTTTACATATGTAATAATCGTTGTAAAATTGTAGTTGACAAAATCAACTGATGCCGCGCAAGAAAGCACAAAAAAAAAAGAAATTTGAAATTGATATATATATATATATTTATACTCTTCTATTTAGAACTAAATTATAAAACTTTTGTACATTTAAACAAAATTACAAAAAATGTTTACTACTTTTTTATTATATAGGCCTAAAGTTGAACTTTTTCCTTTCGTTACAGAACATTTTTTGTTTCTTGAGTTAATAACTTTGTAAATTTTACATCAATCAATTTTTTACTATCATAAATGAATTCTTCGAACCTTTCTCTACAAAAAAGCTATGGAAGACTTTTGGATTGGGGTATAATTACTATATTAGGCAAATTTTTGAAAAAATGCTTTTAACACGCACCGAAATGGCTTGGCATTGGAAAAATTGTACATTGATGGTGAAGGGTTAAAGTAATCCTTTTTTTTTCAACGGATAACTTGTCAATTTTTTTTAAATATAATTGTTATTAACTGTAGTAAAAATGCTTGTTTTGACAGAATAAAAATTTACAATAGTTTTAAACAATTTATGAATTTGTATGCTGCCTACTTTCAATGCTTTGGGTGTAGTAAATAAAGTTTACTGCACTGTTTTCAATATTTGTTATTATTTTTAATAACTTTTAAAACTAATTTTATAAGTAGTGTGTATGGTCTATGAACCGGAAGTTGAAAACGTTACACTCTAACGTTTATAGGAAGTTTATAGTTAAAATAAGGTAAACAAAATATTTTGTAGGGAGAAGTGGCAGAGAATTGCTATGTTACAATGAAGGTACAATCGAGGCAAAAGAAAATAGACCTGATCTAAAGACTATACAATTGTTAGTTAAATAACTGTAAATTGCCTCTTTATTTAACATTTGAAAAAAATAAAAACATGTTTCGGGTAATTTGTATATTTTAAATTTGTTATTAAAGCTCCATAAATTTTATTTATAATCAAATACTCTCCATTTTCCTTTACCCTAATGATAAGTTGATTTAACACTTTGATTTACAAGAAAATTGAATGACAACCAGTTTGAATAGCTAAAATTTTAAAACAAATAAATTTTTTATTTTATTTTTTACTATAGCAAAATATATACACGATTACCTCAACATGCCAATGTTTGCCAAGAGCTGTAACAACACGTTCTTCTATAGGCCGTCTACATGCACCACATATAGGGATGCCCATCTTGTCATGGCATCGGAGGCAGTACAATTCATTCTGAAAAGTACAACACATTTGATCAAATACTAAATTATTAACTTTTAAATATAAAATATAATATTTACTTAGACTTTGATCAAATCAGTTAATGAGGTAGGTAAATCAGTTAGTCATTTGAATCTAATTGAAAATATTTAGATTATTAACAAATACATACATATATTGGAAACAAATTACATGTGTAACCTTTATAAAAAATGTTCAAGACTTACCATATCATTGGCTGTAAACCCTGGCCGACTTTTGACCTCACGAGCATCAGAATTCAATTCTACTCCACATGCAGTGCAGTTGAAATGGTATGGATGGTACACTTCACCACGGAATCGTAAAGGTTTGTCATCAATCATTCCGCTAAAAAATGTTAATAATTGTAATATAGATATGCATATAACACTATGATCTAACTAATCAATAACGTCTGACTGCAGTTTCGACATCACAGTGTCATGGTCGAAGAAAATTCTCAGATTATAGCAACACATAATTCACATTTTAAAAAACACGTAAAAACCTTTTTAAAAACCATTCACCATTCCTGGGTCATTAAAATACCTATTATATCACAGTTAAGTTCTTAAAATAGGCCCTCTGTCGGGCACACTTGAACATGAACTGTAGTTTCATGGCTGAGTAATGAGCGGCTGTTTTGAAGGTTAGTAAATGAAACGTCTTACAATTTATTAAAATTTCTGTTTTGTTTTGATGTAATAAAAACCTTCTTTTGTAAGTTTGTAATAATTTATTATGAACTTTATTTACATGATTTTTTTTTTTTCATAATTTGGTTCTGGAGTAACTTTGGATATTACAGACAACTACCAAGTTACAAAATGTTTAGTTGTTAGCCAATAACTCGGTTATCTTTTAAGTCACAGATAATAAAAATGTTATGTTATTTATTAAAAATGGAAATTTTTTGTTTCTTAAATTTTTAGTAAAGTTAGCGATTTCCAGTTATTTTACATCAAAAATTTAAACGACCGCCATTTTTTAAACATATGAAAAACCGATTTGGTTTTTTGTACATGGGTATAAATAATGTTATACCAAATATTGTAACGGGAAACGTTACAAAAATAAAATAGATAGATTAAAACTGTTTAAAAAAATGTAATCGTTAAAAAACTTGAAAGAAAAAAAATGTTCAAACTAATAAAAAACGTTATATGTGGATTATCACTCACCTACACTTCATTACTCTTATTTGCCTTTAATACTCGTCGCTTATTAGTCAACTTTAATTACAAACAATACTTCTCTCTCTTCAACCTCCACTACAAAAATTATTCACCATATAACTCACCTTAACTCCAACTTACAAATCCACATTTCACCTTAAAAAACTTCCTTTATTTTACCTTACAAAACTTCTTCATTTTAACTCTTAAAAAAAATATTAATATTCCACATATAACATATTTCTATGCTTTCTTGACTCTATTATGCATATCATTACTTATAAAATTCTTTATTATTAATTTAACTTCTTAGGTTGTGAATCCTTGACTGTGGAAGTACACGCTAGACGGAAAGTCATGGTTAATGAACGGGATTCAAGACATTGTGGCGAAACAACTGTGTATTTACTCACTCATTTCCATAAAGCTATTATACAGAAACAAATTAATCATTATCATGTGAATAGAATACAACAAACTGTTAGAAATTAACATAAAATACAATCTATAGCTTAGTGAAATAGGCTTGAGACGCAATTTGAAATTAAATGAAGTTGTGTATATAAAAAAATAAAATTTTGAATGCAGACTAAATATCATTAATTGTTATGGCCATTTATACTCACAAAATTGTTCAAATCGATGTTTATACCTAGGATTTTCATGATTTAAAACCATAACTTAATCACTCACGTGTTCTCTATTACGCCATACTAAAACCACGTTGTTCAAAAATTAAACCTTCACAAATTACATCTTTCACTCGTTGGATTTCATCGACCAAGTTTATATAGAAGGTACCTTGTTAACACTTTCTATTCCATCACTTTTTTATACTCTTTTCAACAAAAATCTACATTTTTCGGTTGAAAACTCCAACTCGCACACAGCAACTAGACTATACCATCGGCCATCTTCCTTTTAGCAGCTAGTGGTACATGGCCTTTTCAATTAAAGCAAAGTTACACTATCATTAGATCAAGTTTGCTCTCACTGTGCATTGATATAGACGTTTATGTTATAATTTGTTTGTTACAAATGTTTTCTTCCACTTTACCATTTTTTAATTATTAAAACTGTTCATTATGTGACCATTTATTTACCTTCAATTGTTTTCTTCAACTGCACCACTGTTTTTAGTTATTATGAGCTCTTCTACACTTTATATACATTATATATTTTTATTCATTAATGTTTTTAAGTCTGCTTTTTAATCTTTATTATATAGTCTGCTTATTTTTTTACTTTATGTTTATCTGAATCATTACGTTTTAACTATTTTGCGTCTTAAATAAATTTATATATGAATTATAAATATTTATTATTGTATATTGCGTCTCTTTATCTACCAGACCATCCTTCTATGTTTTAGTCGTTATGGGAATTTACTTGTCAAATTTATATAATATTTCTGTTACATGGACTGTATGTGTCACAATATGTATCCAAAATTTACGTTCAATATATTTCCTACATCCAAGGATATTAAGTATTTTGTAAAACACACAGAAGGTTAACTGGAAAACAAAGCATTTCCGAACCTATGTTTACATTAACTTTTTCTTTATTTTCACTAGTAGAACTAGCATATCCTATAAAAGTTTCTCTGTTTCTTCCTAAATCACCCTGTATAAACAGTTCTTATTTAATTCATAAGTATTTTGATGTACAGATCCCGGCGCGAATGCTGGCACTTAAACTATGGGCTACTAACCATACTAAAAACATCAGTATTCCCGGCGCGGGTAGATAAACCAGTTTCATGTTAGAATTTGATGTGATTATCTCTAGAAAAACGAACAAAAATAATGTAATTAAATTTAAAATTACTTTTGTAAGCCTTAACAGGGTGAGGTGACACCACCAGTTCGTCAAAAGGATAAATCACATTAGAAAGCGGCGTGGGAAAATGTTTTTTTTCTCCACTTACGCCCTTTCTCCACACCCCTCGCTCATCACGCCTGGGCAAGGTCAAGCGCCAGCATTCGCGCCAATATCTGTCGTAGTTGTATGGTGGTATTAATTAATTTAGAGAAAACATTTTTATAGAGCACGATCAGAGAAATTAATACTACAGTTTTTTTCAGGATACGAAAATCATTTTGAAAATACTGTACTTTATAACTACAAAGGTTAAAATGAGCAATTTATTTAGTATTACTTTTTTAATTTGATTGGTGCAATGGAATTTGTTTTCGCCTAATGAAGTTTTCAAATTTAAATAAAAAAGTAAATAATTGAAATAAAACTAGAAACGTGTGACTCGGACTAGAACGCCAAGTATTTCATATAGTCGGCTGTACATAAAGTTTGACCAAAATCATATTGATAACATTAAAGCCATATAATCAACATTCTGAACTAATCATCAAACCAGTAACATTAAGCATGACAAGAAGAAATTATACATTGGTGGATGGCAGGAATGAAAGAAGGTGACGAATAACACAATACTACCAAACAATGGATGAATAATAACATAACTTTCCACAAAATTTAGGATCTGCTTTAGTTCAGTACCTCTAACGTCACTTATCTATACTTTAGCTGAAGTACTTTCAAAAATAGAGATGGGAATAGGTGTTTTAGCAACATATTTTAAAAATCTATGTCACAAAATAATTCTTGTACTCTTTTTTATCGCTTAACCCTACAACTGTTCATGCTAATTTTTTGCAACGCCAAGCCATTTCGGTGTGTGTGCAAGCATATTTTCAAAAATTCACCAAATATAGTAATTATACCAATCCAAAAGTGTTCCATAAATTTTTTGTAGAGAAACGTTCAAGGAATTTATATATGCCAGTAAAACATGATTGATGTAAAATTTACAAAGTTATTAGCCCAAGAAACAAAAAATGTTCAGTAACGAAATCAAAAAGTTCAACTTTAGGCCTTCATAAAAAGTAGTAAAAATTTTTTGTAATTTTTTCAAAAATGTAACAAAGTTTCGTAATTTAGTTCTAAATAGAACTGTATAAAAAAAATATTTATCAATTTCAAATTTCTTATTTTGAAAACATCAGTTTTTATGTTCCTACTACAAGACTGATAACAAAACTAGGAATAGTTTGAATAGTAATTTATTAATATATCCTTTGCCCAAAAATGAAATATTATTATAAAAAATTGAGAGAAAAACCAAAGAATTGAACTGTATACTTGTAAATTATTATTTCATAAAAGTATTTGACTTAGTTTTACTTGAATCACAAAATTAGATCAAACGAATTGAAGCTCTCACGGTCGCATCAAATACGACGTTCTGTGTGAAAAACCGTTGTAAGCGCCACTTCGGGAGCATGAGAAAGTCGAGTTTTGAATTTCCCATTTGTCAATATTTCTCAGCACTGTATGAACAAAACTTTTACTGTAAATATGGTTTGCTTTACACCAAACAAAAGATTGAACTTTGGTCTATAAATAAATATAAACAAGTCTATTGAAATAATTCAAATTATAAGAGAATCTCGAATGCAAAATGTGCTGTTTTATTGATTGAAATCTGTCCAATTGCAAGGGTTTACAGGAACCTTCATATTTTTGAAACTATGAGAGTGACGTCTGATTGGAAGGCAGTTTTAGAAAGTTAAAATCTTGACGAATCCAATGGTATCTTTATATTATTGGTCAAAATATTTCTGTCGAGCACCATTGAGCTTTAGAGAAGGACAAAGTTGAGTGTATAATTTCTTTTTGTTTCACTAAACGAACAACCATGGACCAAACTTGAGCTTTAGATTAAAGTATCGGAACCCTTCAGCTAAAAAACCACACACCTCATTTATTAATACTTGCAAAACTAGAATCGTTCTTTCTTTAAATGTTTGTTAAACTAGAATTTAATTATTAAATATAAATCTTTGCGTGTTAATGTAGAAGACACATTTATTTGTTTTTCTAATTTACTTACTGGCACTTGTGGCAAGTATACTTTCCAAGACCACCAGCTCTAGCTTCAGCTCTGCAATCATGGCACAATGCTTGACCTTGGTGACGTATGAAACCCAGATCGGCAAGTTCCTTGTTACAATTCTCACATCGGAAACAACGAGGGTGCCAGTTGGCATTCATTGCTTTAATTACTCGTCCGATAACAAATTCACCTAAAAAATAAGAAAGCATAAATATAAATTTACATACAGAAACTACTACAGTTTTAACTTAAAACATAAAAGTAAATTAGAAGTGTACGGTTAACATTTAATAAAAGAACCATTTACATGAAAATGGCTGACTGCCTGAAACGACTGTTCTTTCACAGCAAAAAAGAATACAGAAGGCAGTAAGTCCTTCATAGAATAAGTTCATATAACAGAACTAGTATTATATGGTGAATTATTTTACCATCTATAGTAAACATTTGCAAAACTGCTAACAAACTTTACTGGGATATTAGCTTTTTTAAAGAGCCATAAATATGCAGGGTGAAGAAATAATAATAGGACTACAAAATAAAGTACAGTGTACTAAATGATATAAAAAATCTTTTATTTGGCACATCTTTTTTTATAACACAATTTATGAGTATACTGGACATTGTAAAGGCATTCGAGGGGATTAATATTATGAGTTCAGATTATCAAAAATTCTCTGTATCTTGAAAACTAAATGTTCGGAACCCACAAAATTGAAGAAGATAAATTATTACTGCAAAATTTTTGCATAAGAATATTTTGTAAAGATAATTTTACTAAAATTTTTTTTTTAAACAATTACAAAGGATTTATTTATATTTTTTCCAACAACTTTTTAATATCCTTGGCTAAAAAGATAACATTTACAACATGAATGAACAAAATTTAATGTGGTAAAATATAAATAATGTGTGTCAAATATATAAACCATTGGTCTGTTTAAATAACAAAAACATTTTAAGTTTTAAGAAGACTAAAAGCCTAATACAATAGAGTCCCGGTAATTCAGGTCGCGATAATCCGAGGTTCCATGTAATTCGAGCCACAAATACCATAGAAACAATCTTTTCCTGCCACTGCCGTATTCCACACTCCTCTCTTACAAGGTCACTCGACAGCAATCCGAGAGTGTCTAAAAATAAATCAGTCAAACTACTGTATTAATTGTGTGCAACATTAATTTGTTATCACTGATATGGATGCAACGCTACGCTACATTGAACAACAATCTGAAGTTACTGCAGCCGATAGCGTATTACTCTATTGTTGGCGTGAAATTGCTGCTCGTAAACGTTACAGTGTAGTTAAACAAAGAACTATTTATGATTCCTTTAAAAAGTTAATTTATATTTTTGTACTGTATATAAAATTATGTTTGTACCTCAGTGTTCAATACAAAATACTGCATATTTAATAAAACTTCATTTTTGAGGTTATATGAGGACTATAAATGGTAGTTTAATTTTAACCTCTGCATATTCCGTGTAATTCCAGTTTCTCACAATCCGAGATACTCTCGTTACCGTTCAACTTGAAATCTCGGAACTCTACTGTATTAATAATATTTTATTATATAGGACTTAATATTAAGGAGAGAAAATGTTAGCGAAACCTTTTATTATTAAATCTTATAACTTACCACATTTTCCACAGCATGGGGCAAACAATACATGGAAGTCATGTTCACAATATTTCCGCCCTTCGAATTCATAGAAAGTTCCATCAGGAAATGGTCGAAAACATTGTGCACACCTACAAAAAAAAAAGAAGAAATATACAAATTAATTAGAGACTTTGTTATTGTAGAGATTGCTTGTGAAAGTTAAATTTGGTATCATGTAAATTGCACGAAAAAAATAAGTATATTACAAAACAAAATATAAAGTTATAGATGAATTGTATAAATCAAAAGATAAATAACACTTATAAAATGTGTTGTGATTTCATGAGACAAAATAATTTGTATAACATGAAAAAAACAAAAGGCTATAAAGCCTAGTCCACACTTACAAACATGTTTGCAAACAGTTTGCCAGTTGTTTTCGTGTTTCTCATTTATTGTTTGCCGGATGTTTGCTGGATGTTTTCAAAATATTTGCCAACAGTTCGCAAACAGTTTGCAAACAAATTACAAACATTTTAACTTGTTTCAGCAAACAAAAAAACAATGTTTTCTGTTTCCCAAACCAAATGGAAAACACGCAAACATGTGGACCAGGCTAAGTATTGAAAAATAAATAAATGTATGCCTACAGCTCCAATTTGGATGCAGTTTTCTGCATCGTGTTCAGAAAAATACCAGGAACAAAGTCTACATACGACCAGTTTCGGGAGAAAGCGGAAATGCATCGCGAGTGCATAAAGTGCATCATTTTTTTGATACCTCTAAAAATGGATAAAAAGCCGTGAAAATTGGTACCCAGGGGTTTTTGGGGATGCTGATTTTATTTCTGACCATGCGAAATGCACTGGAGGGCAAAATTTGTGAAGTTGCGACAGAAACTTGAAAAT
>JAGFPH010000347.1:558928-577779 GCA_018207615.1 Philaenus spumarius
CACATTAGGCCAAATCCTTATTGGAGTTGAAATATTGAAATATTTCAGCATACACTACACTGATTAATCAAAGCGGATTCACGAAAGAAACATCACGATTTTATTTTAAAAGATAAACTTTCAATTAAAGAGAGCGTTTCGACAAATTACCAAAAATGAATCGGCGTAATGCGACAATGCAATTAAAAAATTTAAAACCATTTTTGTGAAAATTATTTTTTAAATCAAGATCTCATCCAAAAAGGAAATGCAAATTTAAACTATAAGAGAAAACATAGTAGAAAAATAGAGACAGGATGAATCCGGATTAAATGTTTATAAGTGTTTGTGAACAGGATAACGCGTAGATGGTCCATTGAAGTGACAACAATCGGAAGAATCCACACTATTATGAGTCATAAAAATGCCATGCTATTTGGTAAGTACCAGTTTTTGTTACTACTATGTTTATAGTTTATGAAATGTTTAGCCCTAACCATCTTAGAACTTATGTGAAGAAAACAATAATACTACATAGTACTAAAAATCATGTACTTATTGTACATAGACAAGGACAATGTAGTTTATAAAGAGCAGTTGTGTCTGGTCTAAAGTTTTTACATAATAATAAAATTATATTAATATCCGGTTATTTTCAATATTATATTTTTATCAGTTTGGTTTTCTCCCATTGAGATCACACTAAGAGAACACTACAGTAGTATGTACATAAAATAAAAGTATAAACTGAAAAAAGCTCCTGTCGTAATATTTGTGATAGAAAAGTATAATTTTATTGGCCTATTAAGTCAGTTAAAAATCCATCTAGTGGCAGTTACATTCAAATGTGATAAATAATGTCTACCCTGCCTCACAAGCATACACATTTTTATTTAAACATTAATTTGAACTAACTACATTTCTGATAATAGAGTGTAAAATAAAAACAGATTATAAAAGTAGAGAAATTGGAGTCTAGCCTAGAAGACTTTTTGACAAATGATACGAATTTAAAGACATTGGAGCTAATGACTATAAATTTAAACGTCGACACATTTTTATTGAATGAAATATTATTGCCTCTTGGCCCTACTCAATTCAAGCCAATCGGATAATTTGGAATATATATAAATTTAATTGTTATGGATTCTTAATTTCTAGATTCAACTATTACTAAAGGAGAATTAAAAAAAAAATGAAGTTAATATTAACACAATAAATTAATCCTATTAATTCTTCAATATACAATTATTAATATAGCATGTTGATATGGAACTCAGATCCTTTTTTTAATGTTCATCAAACTTAACACAAAAAGTTTTTTTTATAAATACGCCTTTAGGTTTAGCTCAGTCTTAAATAAGTATTTGGGTTCAAAACATAAAGACAGTTATTAATCTAACCTCGGGGTAGACAGTCGGCTGGCATGATCATATTATTTTATAGTTACGCATGTCTGATTCTAATAATTGAAGTTAAAATAAAAACAAATGAATAGCGTCAGTTTTGTTGCTAAATTGAAATTGGTTATCTCTAGGCCTTATATATTGCTTTTGGCTTTTAAATGTTTGAATTATTTATAGGCAGAGTATACCAGTCTCTGTTTTTATTTACACTGACTCTAACAACTGTTTTTTTAAGTACAAACACCGATAGAAACTTTGTTAGCACACTTTGGCTTCTTTACTTCTTGACGCGGTCTTTTTTTGTTGGCGAATTAATACCTACGATGTAAGCCTCGTCCGCTTGTTGTATTTTGGTCGGTTTACTACGCTGAAGCATTCAGTACTGATTTTCGTTAACTTTTGGAATAGTTATTAATTCGGATCCACACTAACTATTTCTTGTATTCGTACTGTTGTTAAAATTAAATTTTTTGTTAATTAGGTATCATTTTAAATGGTTTACAATTGATTTTAATCACGTTAATATGAACCAGCTTGTTTGATATGGGAATATGACGTCATTGGCGATGGCCAACTTGGATCGTGGAACCTTTAAATTAACTTAAACAGTTTGTTCTTATATAATATTCTCTAGTGCTTACAGTCAAAATTTAAAAGTGTTTTTACATACAAATAATTATAAATGGTGGAATTTCATAGTCATCTATAGCCTAATTGTTTTATTTAATACATCGAGATTTATAACAAAATATAGAATGGGAACGTGGAAGTAGGCTGTTCCTCTGTCCATTGTGTTATGTCTTTCAACCTTGTGCATTTAAATGGTATTATTAGATAATTTCGTCTGTGGTTTGTTTTAAATAAAGTTTGGAATTTGATGGAGTGATATTAAATAAAGATATATGATGTTATTATTGTGCTGTGAGGTAATTGATTTCTGTGGAAACGTCTAAATTTCTAAATGTTTACCCTTTCAATTAGGCCTATTGTGCTCAAGATAGCGACTTTTTAATTCCATGTATTTTAAGAGGTTTTTTGATATTAAACTAATACATGGTTTGTTAATAATAAGTCATGCATACTTTTTCTGTCGTCTAGACCTATTGGTATTGATTGCTGTTGTTTAGGCCCATTTATGTAAATTGTCTGATTTTTTATACTATTCAGGTGCTTCAAGTTAGCACTTTTTTTGGATATGGGTCAAACTTCTATTAGTGTAGGCTGTATCAGCTGTTCCTAATTTGTTGTTTTCTGTTATTGATGGGATTTGTGCTGTTATATGACATATTTTATTTTTTTATATAAATATGAACGCCACCAAATTGACAAACGACAACATTTAATGTAATATAGCAATAAGTTCAAAATGGGTTCATCATTTGCTTAAACCTCGGCAACCAAATAGCAAACAGATGATATGCTGTCTATGTTAGCAACAAATATATTGAATATTACTATAAAAATTATAAAACTGAATAGTAAATCCTAACTATCCTGTTTACAATTACAATGCATGTCTCATTAATTGATAGGTGTTCTCATCAACAATCGAATAACCATCCACACTAGCTAATCCTATTACATTACATGTTGTAGTCTAAAAAAGTAATTAACTTTTAGTTGAACCATTTATTTTAGTAATTTTATATTCAAAAGTATATACTTACACAAAGCATTGAGTGTGCCACAATTCACCATTAGAGTTAACAATTTTCTCATGAGGTTCAAAACCGTCCCCGCAGCGGGAACAAAACATATTACCCAACGACATTGTCACACTGAAATAACAAAATAAATTTACTATAAATGAAACATAAAGATAATTATTCTTTATGACATATATAAAACACGTTATAACTAAATTCAAATAAAATTAATTTAAAGTACAGTAGGCTACATAGAATGGAATAAGGGAAAATAAAATAGTAGTAGGCCTACTCAATTATGCTGAACTTAAAAGAATGTACAGTGAGTAAAACGTTTTATTGAGTTTTAAATTGGTATGTACCTATATAGAACCATAGAAATAATTGAAACCAGGACATTATATATTTCTTCATTTAAAGTTTATTTTAATTCAGACAAATTATTGCTAAGGAAAAATAAGCTTCTTTTGTGTGTTTTTAAATGAGTTGTTGATGGTTACAACTCTTGGAGATAATTTCCACCGGCAAGCTGCGCGCATCAGGCTCTATTCCGCTGCTGGTTCCCACACTACAACTGCCTCTCTCGCCGTCGGTTGTAAATTTACACTTTTCGCGCTATGTTCAGAAGCATTTTATCATATTTTATAAACCCTATTCAAAAATCGAGGATACACAAACTGTAGGTTTTAAAGTATACTTTCAGAATCTGTTTAGTAAATTTAAATCTGGCCACACAGGTTAATAGAGCGTGTTATGCAAGATAATGGCCTGAATTGTCTATACTGAAATTGTGGAATAACTATTCAATTATTTTCTGAAAGATTGCCCTTAATATTTTAAATTAATAAAGATATGAATTACTGAAAAATTGTAATTTTTAAGCGTTTGTCCTACTTTTCTCGGTGAAAATTGGTCCGATTGGGGTCTATAAAAAAACCATTTTGTTGTTTTTTTTATTCTCTACAAATGTCGTATTGAAGGTATCGGATCTATTCATAACTTTTTATAATATTAATGAAAAACCCAAAAAAGTCATAATTTATTGTTATTTTTATTTATAAAAAATGTGCAATAGCTCCTTTCCTGATAGTTTTTGTATTTTACATTCCTATGTGCTACCCTTAAAGTCATGTAATGTACAATTCTATTTCTAAAAGTCTTAAATAAATGAAAACAGAAATAACAAAACTTAAAGTAATTAATTAGAAACAAAAAATAAAACACTTCTAGGCTAAAACTCAATTCACAACTTATTTAACTTGGGAAATATTAGACGCAACTTTTCAATGACATTGGACTGAGGAACGCAAATAAACACAATTGCCGGACTCTGCTCTTCATACAACTTAACATCACTTAATAGAATACATATAGCCTATAACAAAACAGAACAGGAACAGATACAATTTTTACTTTAGAAATTTCTATAATACATATACTATATTTACATTAAACTACAAAGATTCGATATACCTACATCAATGTTCAAGGTCCGATACATTCAGTAAGCACTACGACTCTAATTTCTAAAAAAAGGTCGCAAACATATTAGCGGAGGGTCGTAAAGTAAATTCACACCAAACTTTTGTATTTATAATAGGAAAGTTTAGTCAAGAAATTAATATTCTATCATGCTTAATTGAACCAACTATAGTGGTTCATACCAAACATAATAATTACTACATTACAAAACAAATAAATGGTACCAGTTACTGGCACATACTTTCTCACAAACATATTTAAATTATTAAACAGATTCACAGTGACTTCAAAATTGTAGGTGGGGTAGGAGAGGTGATTTAAAGTAGGAGATTAACTAATAAATATTATTATTATTATCTAGAGAGAAAACTATTCGATCGATTTCGAACAAATTTGCACCAAACACGTACATTAGGGCTGTATAGATGCACGAAAAAAGGTTTTGAAATTTTTTGAAAAACAACCCCCTTTATGGCCAAAAAACCCTCCAAAATCAGTTATTATTATTATTATTATTAGCTAAACGAGAATTTTTAGAAAGATACGGTTTTTTGCATATGGTAGGGTACATTAAGGGCTACAAATAAGCCAAATTTTATCAAAATCGTTAGAGCCGTTTTTTTACAAAAAAATAATAACTGATTTTTTGGGGGTTTTTTTGCCAATAAGGAGGTTGTGTTTCAAAATTTTTCAAAACCGTTTTTCGTGCATCTATACAGGCGTACTGGACGTATGTCTGGTGCAAATTTGGTTGAAATCGATCGAATAGTTTTCTCTCTAGCTTTGTATACATACAGACATACATACAGACAGACATTTTGTAAAAACCACTTTTTTGGACTCAGGGGGTCCCAAAACGGATATTTCCACAAAAATCTCAACATCGATTTTTTTTGCGATCACTATACTTTCTCTATACTATAGTATAGTGATAAAGTAAAATGAAAACAATGGTAAATTATTTTTTTTAATCAAATTGGTAAATTGTAAATGGTACATCTGACTCATTATGTCGATGTTTAAAATAATATAACCTAATTACATAATTTGGATTTATTTAATGAAAATTTGCTTAACTAACAAAGACAATAATTTACAAAAGTCTCTCGTCTTATGCAATGTATTTTTCTGATTCTGAGATAAAGCATTTTACGTTTTACCCTATGTATTATTTGTCTATGTAAACATATGTACAAGATTTCTTACCTAACAGTATCATCTTGTACGCTCCCAGGATCTGATTTTATTGCATGCATTTCTGAATTTACACTTGCACTTTTTGCTTGCGGTTTTGGAGGTAATGCAGGTTTAAGTTGAAATATTGGTTTAGGTGGGAGATTTGGCTTTAGCGGAAAAATTAATTCAGTCGGCATAACCTCATCAATATCTTCGTAGTCATCACTTTTCTCTCCGTGTTCCTTCATCCGACGAGTATACAAATTGCTATTATCCAGAGCAAGAAGTTCCACTGGCAGTGGGCTTTGATCGGGATGTGTTAAAGGCATTATGCTTAATGAAAGAAACTATCACAGCTAATGAAACTATAATACTTTGTACTAGTCCACTAATTATGTATCATTAAATACATTCAACTTTAAACGTTTCAATGTCCACTAAACATGACTCACTAAATTAATTCAATCTTACAACATTTCTAGTGTGTCATCAATCAATTATTTCATCACAAATAACTCACTTTATTATAAGAAGGAATAAGCAGATATAGAAGTGATGCTAGCAACTGCAGATAAGAAATAAGAGCTTTTATAGTCACAAGCTGTTATCTTTTCTATTTACACAGTTATCATGGTTATCGCTGCTGTGAGTACATAGCTGAAGTTGACTTTTAGTTACCTGTTTAGGCCTACTACTACTACAGTAGTGCTATTCTAGCATTGAAAACTTCAAGTCAAATTAAGTTTTAAATAATATATTTTTACCAGTATTGTAAATAAGGTAAGTAAATAATTTCCTTTGAATTATATTTTTTAAACAATATAGTCTACAGCAAACAAAACTAAATCTTAACTAAAAAATATTTTAAAATGTAAAATTTTAATACCGAGCTTCACAAAGAATGATACAAATTCAAAAATGAGAAACTTAATCCTACAGTAAAACTATCCACTTGTACTCGTGCATTTCTATGTTTTTGTGCACTGTATTCATTCATATTTATACTCAAATGATTATTCAATAGACTATTTTTTTAAACTTCACTGACAATGAATTTCAAATCTATTTTTTGAAAAATGAAAAAGTTTTGCTTGCATAAAGTTGAATCTAAATGATAAAATAAATTAATTGAAAAATGAATGAATATCACATAAGGAAACTTAGTTTTAAAAGCTAGTTTAACCACTTCAGAATGTAAGCTACTTCATTAATGTCCAAGATTTGTTCAACACTGGAAAACTAAACACAATGATGTCACTGGTATCAAATGCTCTGTGGGAGAAGGGGATATTGGCCTTGACATCACTAACTTAACTATATTGGCAATAAATCAAAAACCAATTTTACATTTTCTTGTAGTTAGCAAACAAGTTTACTGTGTAAATATTAACTGAATTGAATTATTTAATATGTTTATAACTTGTTATCTAATCTGCTTTAATTCCATAGGTTAAGGTACCAAATCAATCAGCCAGAATTGTTTATGCTAGGTTTGTTGGAGGACAGCTTTATGAAATAAATTAGCCTAATAAATATTATATCTGCATACTAAGGTAAGGTTTAAAACGCCAAATATAATAAGAAATAGAAAATATCCTTTATACATTTTTACATAGATTCATATCACGAGCAAACATTTTATTTAGTAAAATTTTTAAGCACATTTCTCAAAGTTGTAAATGTTATTGTGATATCTTATACTCGCTAAAATAGAAAAGGTGAAGGAGCAAATTTAAGAGGATTGATAAAATAATGACTTAATCACTGTAAATTATTAGAAACTATTTAAAATTTTATACTTAGCTGTTTCACATGTAACTTATCAGTGTCATTTCTGTATCTTAGCTTTTATTTGAGGACATGGAACATTTTATACAAATGTTGAAATTTTCATTTTAAATCTATATATCTATTTAAACAATAAGTTTTTATTTTAATTTAGAAATTGAATTATTAAATACCTACCCTGGCATTTGTGAAGCAATTGTTCACTGTAACAACAGGAGAACTTAACTCGGCCTGAAAAATTAATATAACCTTAATAAGTTAATATAACCTAAATACTCATTTATAAAATCACAAGCCATACATATTTTAAATAAACTAATAGTAATACCTAACCTTAACTATTAGAAGTCTTTTTTCAAAAGGATAAACTTATTTATCTAATATATAAAAATTTATGATTCTATCTCTGAAAATTCACAACTTAACAGGGCTTCGGAGCCAAAAGACTCAAGCCATTTTTAATAGCACGGGTCTACACTTGAAACAAAATGAAAATATTTGGGATGCAACTTCTCTGGTAATATTATACCACTTACAAGTTAGAAAGCAATGGGGGGGGGGGGGGCAATCATATGGCATAGCATTTAATCAGCAGAGATGGTAAAGTAGTCAATTCCTAATGGGGAAGCATGGGTTAAGATTCCAAACTGAATAAGAATTTTCATTTTTCACTATTCTAAAATTTAAATTTAGTCAACTTAAAATAAGAAAGTAGTAATACTGTATCTGTCCTATAATATCTCAATTGAAATGTATAAATAATAGTGGGGTGTGACCTAAAAATCGTACAGTTCATGTTTACAATTTTTTTTCGGTTATTTCTAAAGCTAGAAATTTAAAATTTTGAACACATAAACTTTAGAAGTAGGCCGATCTTTGTTGGTAAAAAAATCCAATGTAATACAGTTTTGCTTTCACTTTTTTTACTCACAAAAAAAGGTCTGCCAGCTGTCACACTTGCCCCAGGGGGTTGACAAGTGTGACAGCAGCCTATATAAATGCCTCTATATCATGTAATGGTGTATGGGGCAACTGTGATAAATACTTAATTACCGGTAGTGCTCTTTCAGGCACTTTTTGATTTAAGTCCCTATCACTTTTAGTTTTTGAGATATTTACAAATTAAATGAAGAACTACAATACCTCCGTTAATTTGTGAAAACTTTAATTTTTTATACACATGAATATTGCCAAAATAAATTAGTTAATGTAGCAAAACACTCATGTAACCTAAGTTGTCACTCTAAGACAAAGAAATTTCTTGAAACTGTTACACAATCATTATTTTATTATTTACCGAACTCAAATGAATTAAACTTCGGTCTTTCTTAAATGTTGAAAATGTTCAAATGTTGTAGTCTGATCACACAAAAAAAGAGTAACTAAATCTAAATAATGGTATAGTCTTTCTTTTAAGTTCTTTTGTTATTTACAATATATATACACAAAGTTGTTTTAGACATGCACTGAATATTGAATGGCTGGAAATATATCGGGAAAATTATATCTTCCCGATGTCCAAGTGTTGGCTGCGGCAAAACAGCTATTATGTCTTCATCTGCGTCAAAATGTTCAACATCCTCATTTTCGGGCCATATAAAAGCTGATGAAGCACGGTAATTTTTTCAAAGGTATTTAATTGAGGTAATTCAATTGGAAATATTACGTATAATGTTTATTTTTGCTTTTAGCTCTTTTGGGTACTGAACCAATACCCAGTCTCCAGTTTTCTTGTTTTTACCCTTCTCCTGCTGGCACGAGTTCACAGTCATCAGTTTCTATAATTTCTGATTTCAAGTCATCAAGTGTAACACTGTCCGAAATGGATGCAGGATCATCCTCACTTTCCGTATCTTAATAGTGGAATTTTTGTTTTATTTTTTATAGTTTTCCTTCTTTCTTATATGTTATAGGTTTGTTCTGTTTCATCTTTGTCGCTTTGGATGTGCCTATCTCTTCTTTCGTCTTTTTAGGTAAGTCTAAACCTGAGTGTTTTGGTTTTGTATTACTCTTCTTTATGTTTACTTTCTTTTCTTCTTGCTTTTCTCTTTCTTTTATTCCTGTGGGTGAAGTTATTACTTCTGCACCTGATGTTACTTCAGTTTTCTTATTTTTTGCAAAAGGCTTTTCTTGTTTGATTGCTGATAACAGTAGGTTTTCAAAGCTGCAAGAACTAAGAGAATTTGTCTCGTTTTGGTCTTGTACAGAGTCTTGTCTTTTGGTTGTCTAAGGTCACACTTGCCCCAGGTGTCGGTGTCACACTTATCCCAACAGTTGAAATTTCTGGGGTAAGTGTGACATGTGCTTTTTATTAAAATTGTTAATTTGTAAACATTTAAAAAAAATTTCTTATAAAAGCACAGCTTTAAGGTTCTTTAAAACTCTGTGTTTGATTTAAATTGGTCAATATTTTTTTTTTTAAACTACAAAATTTAAATTAAACAAAATTTCCGGACAAACTTTGATATAGTAGACCTAAAATGTAGGACTTTATAAAATTAACATAAAATAGTTATTAAATTTGTAAAAAAACTTTAAAACTAGGTACCTCATATATGTCAAACATTATTTCTATCTCAAAACCATTTTTTTACCAACCCGAAAAAAAGATGACCGACTGTCACACTTACCCCACTCCACTCTATTTGCTATTTCATTTAAACTTCGCAGACATTTTGTGCAGAATGATTCTTACGTACATTTATATTATTATAACTTAATTATGAACTATTGCCTCCTACAGTTTAATTTTCAGTTCATTAAGTTTTATTTTTCTTACTTGAATAAACTAGGAATATATTTTAGTTTAATTTTATACATTTTATTGTTTTTAGTTATTAGGGTATTATTAGTCCAGTATTTTCTGGTTTTTATTTTGGTAGTTTTAGACACTGGTGGAACTAGATCTGGGGTAGTTTTGTTATTTCCAACATCATATTGGATCCAATAAAATACACTACTGGACAAAAGTTTCGCAACACAAACAAAACTTTCTGTAATGAAACGCAGGACTGATAATGACTGGTTTACTAACAATAATGCTTTAAATAGACAAAAATACACTTAATACTATAGCAAAACGTTTATTATCTGATCTCTTTCTCCTTTCTTATCTTATCTTAGTTAAAAGTCCAAATCCTGTCCCTCTTTCGAATTTTGACCAAAGGTAATTTCTCAGTATTCTGAATTGATTTGAGTGATGCAGTGCATTTTTATTTAGTAAGAATAATTAAATTCATTATTTTTTTAAATTACTATGGATGTACGCCGTCGTTTAACTACTGCTGAGGCGGTCAGAGCTAGAATTTTGGTTCGACAAGGGCGTTCGCAAAGTGAAGTGGCTAGGGTTTTTGGAATACACCGTTCAACAATTGGAAGAGCTGTTAGGCGGTTTCAAGAGACTGGACGAGGTGATGGACAGTTCAAGGCAGGCCAAGAGCAACTGACAGAAATAATGATCGTTTTCTAACATTAAGCACACTTCGCAGTGCCAGTACGCAGCTACAAGGTTTGATCAGGCAGGTGCGCAATGTGAATATTTCGAGCAGTACCATCCGTAGACGTCTCGCAGTAGTGGATTTGAGAAGTAGACGGCCTGTTACAGGTCCTCTTCTCACTGCACGTCAACGTGATTTGAGGCTTAGATTTGTCCGGAATCATATCAATTGGACTGTGGATGATTGGAAGAATGATCTCTTCTCAGATGAGACTAGCGTAAGTCTAGCTTCACCAGATGGGCGCGAACGTGTATGGAGAAGGCGTCACGATAGATTTGCACAAGCATGCTTCTCACCCAGGGTGCCTTTTGGTGGAGGCTTGGTGATGTTCTGGGGTGGTATACAGTACGACGCTCGTACAGAACTCGTGGTACTTCATAGACCGGCTCTGACAGCACAAAGGTATGTGAAAGATATACTGCAAGATCATGTTGTTCCATTTGCTTCGTTTGGGGACCAAATTTCAAACTGATGTATGATAATGCTCGACCACATACCGCAGACGCTGTATGTGGTTACCTTATGGAGGTCGGCATAATTTCAATCGATTGGCCACCCAAGAGTCCAGACCTCAACCCTATGGAACACGAGTGGGGAAAGTGTAAAAAACGCATTAGGAGAAGAAACAACCCTGAAATCACTCTCGCAGTCCTTATAGCCGCAGTGATAGAGGAGTGGGAGGCAACACCGCAAGAAGAGATTCAACACCTCTTCAGTAGTATGAGGAGAAGGCTGCAAGAAGTTATGCGAGCAAGAGGAGGAAAGACCAGATACTAGGAAATTGGTAATAAACAAAATAAATTAAATGTATCAATTTTTCTTTGAATTAAACTACAAGTTTTTTATCGACGTTTTTTAGCTTTTATTTTTCTTACCAAAATAAAATATGATACTCTCTAAAAGTCTTAATATTTTTGTTACTTTATTAATCTAAGATAAGGAACAAATAAATTAAAAAGGTTTTTAGTGTTTTTATTTACTTTTAAACTAATCAATTTAAGGCAAACATGGATGTTGCGAAACTTTTGTCCAGGAGTGTACATTGATAAATTCATCTTTTCTAAAATAAATATTCAACCCTTACATATTACAAGTAATAAATATGAACAAATTACATCTTGTGTTAAAAACAATATAGAGGTACCAAATGGTAAAAAGGAAATATGTTCCTTTTGATTTTTGTATGCAGTAAAATAATAAAGTAAAATGTTTCACAAAAGGCTGTACAAATAATACAATAATTATTACTTTATTATTTTTACATGACTAGATAAGAGAGAACAGAATGCCAAATCCAAAGTAGGCCTAGGTTATTAATATTTTAAAATCGTTTATATGTACTGCATTCCATTTAATGTTAAATCAGAGATCTAAAACAAAAACAAATCTGATAGCACAACTAACTATGCCCTATACAGGATGTGGGTTTTGTTCAAACTGATAATGTACCTAGCCACTATAGCAGATTTAGGCAAAGGTTTAGTTGTTAGTTTAGTTTAATATTATATAATCTTAATATTACTGATTTAATTATAGGCTACTCTAATCAATTATTTTGTCTTAGAAGGCTACTTATTACTTGTTTTGTTAATATAAATTATTTATATTTTTATAGCTTATGATGTTTTAACCTCCTGGATCAACTTTGTTTATTTATTTTATTATCAGCTAGGAGACAATTTTGTTCATAGTATTAGCCTTGTCAATACTTTTTTACATTTAATATAATTTGTTACTTCTAAAAATTACTTTCTTATATAATAGCCTACATATCAAACGTATAAAAAAGAAAAACACCTTCATCATTCAATAAAGGCAGTCTCATGAATTCTTCTATGGAATGAAATATATGCTTTGCTTCAAGTAGCTTAACATTTCATTTTTAACCCTCCAAGCGCTACTATTGCACTGTGCGACCTGTTCAGACCATTTGAAAATGCTAGCGTCCCACAGTGCGATAGTTTGTAAAATCAATATAAAACTAATAGTTATCGGATAAACTTGCCCATTACAAAGTAAATTGAATTCTCTATCTAGTACCAGTGCAAGTTTGTTATCTTTGGAAGAAAAAAAAGTAACAGATGACAATATTGACTGACTAAGGTTGTATAGTCGGTCCATAAACATTTTTTTTTCTGTACATATATTATTATTATATTAAACATTTAGCATCTGTTGACTCATATTAGTGACTTTAACCCTTGCTGAGGAAGCGTGTAAGCAGGTAATTTATTACAAATTAAAAATAACCATCTATGTGCCTACAAATTTAAAAAAAATTTACTCCAACACTCTAAGGAGGTAATTTTTTAACACCAAGTGGTTAAGTGTTTTATTTTTATATTAGCCTATATTGTAGAACATGTTGTTATGAACAATTTTATATATAATACATGCTATTTAAATACATTCTTTTATATAAAAAATAATTGTTAAACTATCCGTGCAAGATGCTCAAAAATGGCCCAGCACTAAGTGATTTGATTAGCACTTGGAGGGTTAAAGGCTTTTTCATCTGTTATTGTTTTAAGTTTATGTGGAAGAGAGTTGTGTAGGATGGCCCCAGAAACTGCTGGTGACTTTGAAGTTTCAGAAAACCTGTTTTTCTTGCAGATAGGCTTTTGTATTTATGCACTTCTATCTATGGTGTACTTCTGTGTGTAACTTCGAATACATGATAACACTCAAAATATAAATTTATGGAAAAGTTAAAATATCAAGATGTTTGAAAGGGGGTTGCAATTCTACCAATGACACCTATAAAACGATTTCATATTAGTACAAACAAAAAATAATTTTATTAGTAACTGAAACTTACCACATTTTCATTGAAATGAGTTTGAATTGATAAATAAGCCTATTTAAGAAAAAAATATTTAATCCGTTAATTTACCGAATATTACCTTACAATTCAAGCTCAATAGTTATTTAATAGCATATAATTATTTGGAGTTTATGTTGTATTAATAAACATGAGTAGAATACCTTATAGCTTCCTACCTGCAAAGTAGAATAGGCCCTAATCTGTGCTGGGAAAGATGGGAACATTAGTATTGTATCAGATATTTATAGCCATGAGCATGGCAATCTATGAACTAGTTTTGTTTTCAATACGTCCATTTTCTAAAGGAGTTAACAGCCCATGTTTATCTTTAAACATCAATAAACCCAGAAAAATTACCGAATTATTGAAAATTAAAATTGTTCTTATTTGGTACGAAATACAAAAGTCAATACAATACTGTCAAATCTAGCTCTAATAATAGCCTAACAAAAGAATACACATCGAAAAGGGAAATAAGGAATAGAAAAATTAACAACACAAATCTAAATTTGTCTAACTTTTTGTTACAGTGTGCCAGAGTTTTAAATTAAACGGTATGTGTATAAGTTAGCCAATGAAATTTTTAAAATTTATTTTTTTAATAAAGCATGTAAAATTAAACCATTTGATTACATACTTAGCTATTTAATACCATTGAAGAAACAACACTATAAGAAGCGAAACCCCCATGTTATCAGAGGTAACACTTTTCAACAGTCGAAAATGCCTAGTTTGGATCGAGGCCAACAGGTACCGCCAGCAGCATCGCCGCGCGGACTGTACCTTCTTTATTGAGTCTGTACATTACGTGCCCGCCCCTAGTGTCAACTTCACAGAGACCAAATATTTTTGTCGATGCGTAAACGTAAACAACTGCTATGCTCTCCTTAGGTGACTTAGCCTATGGGTTGAGTTATCTTTAATTTTTTTTAAAAAAACAGGTTTTAGAGGAAAGATGTGGGATTCTACCCTTTCATTTTCTACATGAAATATATTTTTACGTAATTGTACACATTGAAAAAGTAAAATGCAAACTTACTTTAATTCAGGAATCATTTGACATAAAATTTTCAGTAAGTGAGGATTTTTTAATTTTTCAAGTTACGATGTTTCGTCAGCGGGAAACTTGTAGGAAATTACAAGTAGGCTACTCAAATTGTTGTTTAAACATGTTTTGTCTCCAAAAACCCGTTTTAGTTTTTAATGTAGTTGATTAACGACAATAAAATTGCGCTCGAAACTAAAAGGTCCTGCCACAAACGCTCCATTGGTCCGATCATGCTATTCTATTTATTTATTCTGGATTCACGTTTTTATTCATTAGTTTTCATAATAAAGTATATTTTAGTATTTGTTTTTTATTGCGTTTGTAAATCATTTCGTTAATTTATAAAAGTTTTGTAAATCCTATTTTAAAGTGAGAAAACAATAACACTGAAAGAGAAGAGCATCTCGTAGTATTTTGTTATAATTAATTATATTTTCAAATAATAATCTATATCATTAAATGATTTTTGTCGAAAACCTATTTCCAATTGCCCAGCCTCTCCTAATGGACAGATTGTGAAGATTTAAAAAAAATTTTTTATTTTTTATCTCTAGATATGTCATCAAGCAATGATTTTTTTTTGTAACATTCGAGGCTATAAAAATTCTAATTTTATGCATTTTTCGTTTTTTTTTTTATTTGTTTGAAAAAATAAAAAAGGACGAGGTTGGTTGATAGCTCAATCGAAAGAGCTAAAAATTTAGAACATTTACGCAGCTTTCAGTACCCTTCTATATCTCTTATAGATTTTCTGTTATATAAATTATTGAATCATTGTATAATTGGGCCATTCCATCGTCACGGGTGGGACAGTTGGACGTGTTTGATTGTGTTCGGAAAACAATATATTTTAAGTTATAAAACATAATAAATCAAAAACTGTATTGTTGTATTCATGAATAGTTATAACAATATTGCTGATTATCTTAGAGCTGTTTCTTACTTAACAAAAGAGTTATTGCACTTTTAAAACCTGTCACGGGTGGGACAGAAAAAGGAAGAACCACTATGTATCATTCTAAAAAAGTATCAAACTCTGTGAATTGGCTCAATAAAATTAACTGGCATTTTTTATTGACATAGCTTAAAACACCCTTATTTTAATGCCTCCAAAGTTAAAGCAATATCTTAAATATATTTACTTTTATTTGTATTTAACTAGTGTCACGGGTGGGACAAGAAACTGTCACGGGTGGGACACAGTAACTAGAACAATGAGTTATGACATAAAAAAATTGTTTTAATCATGAAAACTTTCCACAGGGATCAGTACACTTTAAATGCATTACAAAGACTTACAATTGTAAAGAGTTTTGAAACATATTATGAAAAAAATTAAACTATTTGCGTCCACAACTTGTACTAAGTTGTTTTTTATAAATACCTAGTCTAAAAAACCATGTTTTCATCAAAAACTTATAGAATACAAAATTAATGGACATTTGAAAAAGTTTAAATAATAAAAAAAAACATTTAACCACTTCATCTCTTAACCACTTTCAAAGACATCAATATTTACATCATCAAACTCATAAAAAACTGTGCCATTCCTCACACATTTCAGTTTTGGTTGTGGTAAGACACTGATTAACTTTTCAAACTGGATGTATGATACGTCGTCTTTTTGATCAACTTTGAAAGTGTTACCGGTACCAGAGTCACCTACACATCTTAAAACACATTATTTTTACATCTCCATCATCATGAAAAATAAGTGCTCACATATATATGCAGTTGTAGGTATTACCAAATACGTAACATAGGCCTAACTTAACAAAAGTGTGTGTTAGATTATAACATAGTTTTATCATGTGGTTATTACAGTTACAGAAATAGTTTTACTGTTGTGTGATAGTCAAAAGTTATGCTTACATTGAACTAACCTAGAAATTCCATAACAAAACATTAATTTCAAAATTGTAAAGTAAAACCTGCAATACTCTCAGAAACTGTCACGGGTGGGACAAAACTCAAACACTTAATATAAATTACAGTTTCTTTTTGTTATTTTAATGAACCACAGCAAAAGACTAATTTTATTCTAGAAGTAACTTTTGCAAATTTTGAACATGACCCTAAACCAAATATAGATACAATTTTAACTTTTCCTTCTTTTCCTGTCACGGGTGGGACATTAGTGTATAATTTTCTTTAGTCGCTAATAAATAGTAAACAAATTACCTAAAAATATATTGAAAATGCAAAGTGTGTAGTACAGATCTCTTCTTCAAACATACAGCCAATAACAATTAACAATCAGCTGTGTTCTGTGAAAAAAAAAATACTAACCTGAAAGAAAAAAAATTATACCAAAGTGCTGTGGATGTATAAAGGAAACATAAAGGTTTAATTTAGCTTTAAAAAAATTTTTTTGGAAAAAAATAATTTCTGGATGACTTTTTCCACATCTTTTAGATTACAAAAAAGTAAAAAAACATTAATATAAATGAATTTTATTTTTTCCACCCAAGGCTCACTTTTCATGGAATGGCCCAATTATAGTAATTATTGAATTATCAATGTTAATTGTGTAACGAACGTTTTCTAGGTTTGTGCTTCACGTGTACCGTATGCGTTTTTTATGTATTTGCTTTGTAATTATTGAATTATCGTTGGGGAAGTACATTATCGGCCTATTACGTCGGTATTTTTCTACCAATTTGTAAAAAAAGTGTCATTTTATTCGTTTTACACTGCAGAGTTACAGCAAAATATAAAAATCCAATAAATTGAGTTTATTTTAACAACTGACATTTTAAAATTACGCCATGTTATTTAAATGGGAGAAATTTGTGTAAGATCCATTAGTTTGGGCGACACCAGTTAGGCTCATGACAAATGTACCAATTTGAAGCCCAAACATTCCCAAAAATATAAAATTTATCATTTCCTCATTTTAAGTTTGTTAAAAAATACAAATTATAAAATCTTAAAAATTCCCCACGTTATTTATTTTTGTCTAGAAGCTCGCCCTTTGTTTGAGAGAACCTTTCAACGTACGCTCATAACATATATTTCAATTTGAAGCTTAAATCTTCTCATTGTGTCATTTTACTTCTTCAAGTAGGGATTAATAATTTGTGCTTTGAACATTTGTGCCATATGATTGCGGTCCAAATAACAGTAAGTTATATATTTTTTAATATAATATAAAATATATCATATTAAATTTCATAAATTATAAAGGGTGTTACGTTTTTTTCATCTATATTACAAAATGTAAGATAATATTTCCTAAGGCTGAACTTTTAGGAAATCGCTCCTACCAACAGGTGTTTCGGACTCGTACAGTTGTTTTTATTTTAGTATCAAATTTTCATAAACTTTTTGATTGAACTGCATAAAATATTTAATGTTAACGTTAACCAGAAATAATATATTTATTTATTTCAAACCTACGCAAAAATACAAGTTTTTTTAACATTGAGGTCATGGAGGGTTTTTAAAACAATTCCGTTTTTCCATTTCTTATTTTTAAGTCTATTAATTTCTGTATCATCGGGTTTTATTGAGTTTGGATTAGTTGTAATAGTATATCAAAGATTACAGAAATTCCATATTACTGTATTCTGTGGTAGTATGCTCTGGCGGGAATTTATTAGAAGGTTCTGGGCAATTTTAAAGATTTTCAAAATATATCAAGTTCTCTACAGTTCTCTTGATCGTATAACGAAAAATCCCCATTCCAATTTTTAAAGCAAAGGCTTTAGGGCCAGTTCCTTTTTGTGGAAACTGCAAATCCAGCCCCTAAGTGTGGAGAATTTTTTAGTTTTAGTTTTAAATTATCAAAATACATAGAATTTCATCTATAGAATAATTTTTATTTATATAAAGCTAAAATTTGGAAAACCTGTTCTTTGGTGTACTTTCAAGTTCAAAGAGTTTACCTGGTTTTAGAAGTGCATTTATATTAAATCATTAAATTTGAAGTTTGTAAATTGTGTATGCTTGGTTTCTTAAGAGCTTTGTAACATTATATTTGTGTGTATGTTGTTTTCCAATGTA
>JAGFPH010000347.1:581519-591777 GCA_018207615.1 Philaenus spumarius
TTCTTTTGGCTTGTTAATAATTTTGTGGTATATTTTGAATTGTTACACTTGTGAGATCCCAGTTGGCGAATGTTATTCAGGTGACAATGTTAACGATTCCTCTGGTAATAGTTCAAACTTATCTGAGGATAATTTTGAGTGCCCAAATTGTTTAATAAACAAAGAAACCATTGATAAATTATTAAATGAAGTTACTTCTTTGAAAAATGATTTAATAAACGAGAAAACTAATCGTAGAGCATGTGAAAAAAAATAAAAGAATGTTAAGGTCAAAAACTAAAAAAAGTTCTTAAGCAAACATTATGTAAATAAAAAAAATGAAATGTGTCAAAACAGATGTCACACTTTTTTTAAAAACGCTTCAAAAATATTTACCAATAATCAAATAAAAGCTATCTCAATTAAAAAAAAAATAGTTAAGTGGAATAGTGACGATATTTCTAGAAGTATCATTTTAAGGGCTATTAGTCAAAAATCTTATGACTTTTTAAGAGAAAAATAGGCCTACCACTTCCCTCGCCTACTACTTTGAAAAGGTGGATCTCAAAGTTTAAATGCAAATCCAGGTATTCTACACAATGTATTGAGTTTAATGTCTAAAAACAATGAAAATCTAACGTCATTGGAAAAGACGTGTTTTGAGTTTTGATGAAATACATATAGACAGTAGAATCAGTTATCATGCTGGCCTTGATCAATCAATCATGGGTGAAATCAGCAAAAAAACAGTAAAAGAATTTTAATTAGTATGTAGCACCATAGCATAGATAAGCAATATGAACATAAACATTAAATGATCTTTTATTTTATAAGTATTACACATGTTTTATTAAACTGCAGTATGACATTCAAGTTGTAGTATTTTATTGTAATAAATACAATTAATTTCAATAATGTGTTCAATTTCGTGTTTAGTTTTCAGAAATGTTTCGGAGAATTAAATTTAAAGTATGCTAACATTAGTACACTACAAAGGTTTATTACCTACGAATTAGATAGTTTTATTATTACCCTGTCTTCTTCTTACAGAATCTTTAAACTAATTGTTTACAGTGTACTTATTGCTTTGTGTAGTGTCAATACTAAAACTAAAGAAGATCGCATCATAAAAATGTTACAGCTTTGCTAAGAAATTGAAATTATTTTAGCAGCGAATGCTTATGAGAAGCGTTGGGAATGGAGCAGGTACCAACGTGACGTCATCACAGAGGCAGGGACGGGAACGCTTTCCTTTGCGGACTGGTCTAGCCCTTGTATTCTATAGCCCTGTAGGCCTATGTAGATTATTGCCGAAAAAAAACAAAAATAATCAACAAATATTGAAAATGTTGGTCCCGGTTGAGGTTCTTCTTCATCATGCTGGTTGGCGTTATTTGCTGTCTCAGATTGGGCATCGTCAGTTTCTTCCTCCTCAACTTCCTCGCTCCAAAGTTCCTCATCAGGCTCATCCTCATCTTCCTCCTCAGCGAGGTCGTCGTCCAAGTCTACGTCGAGTTCGATGTATGGAGGGTGTGTACTAAAATTCCCCACACAATTCTTGCACACAATGGTGCACTTGAGGCCTGACTTTCGGCAAGTGTATGCACTGGTACATCCCTTTTTGCACCCGCAGAACACCAGTTTCAGAAGCTCTTGGGGAGCAGGTTCCTTCATTATAAAGAATGGGGGTGAGTCGAGGCTGTCCCACCTCCAACCCCATTCAAGAGGGTCCACCGTGTTTTCCATCCACCAATGAATCTGGAGGAATGTTCTGTAGCTGTGAATGTCCGCAGCGTCGAGTGTTGGAGGAAGTCGGGGCAAAATGAACTTCGCCTTCGTTGACATCTTCACAAAGAGATGATACCTCAGCTCATTGATGCTGTGGATGATATTTCTTCCGGTGTCATACATTGCCATCAGGACCTTCTCCCCAGCTCTGCTGGTGTCTGCTGGAGTTGCAGATGCCTTGTAGAACACCACAGCAACTTCCCTCAATGCTGGGGTACTGTCGATTAGCTTACACAGTTTGATTTTCCCATGCCCGAATGGCGTGGAGGTTGTGTTGCACCCAGAGAAGGCATGTACGAGCAGGAAGTGTTTCTTCTCGAACTGGTGGAGTAGTACGAGTCAGCTTGCCCCTTCTTCCCTGGCTTAAGGAGGTAGATGTTGTTGTAGGTGGCATTGCTGGGAGCCCCACACAAGATGACTAGGGCGTCAATATCGAAAGCCAATATCAATAACGCTAGCCACGAAATAAAAAGGCGGGAAACCCGCCAGGAATTGTTGTCTGAGAAAGGGGGAAATTTTCCTGAGAACTTCGCATGTATAAAATCATTTGAGCGACAGACCTTCCTACATACTGATACCAATAAATCAGGTGTTTAAAATACCTGTGTGGCCTAAAGTGGCAAACCTGGTGGACCGGAATTCGTTTGACATTTTGATCCTGAAAACAGTGTTAGTCGGTTCGCATTAAAATGTCGAAGTATTGAAATAATGCGACCATTTTTTGTCTGTCTGTTAACACGATATATGCACTCACAGACGTCGTAGAAAACTTTGTAATTTTATTGCCGAGAATTGAAAAGCTTTTGAGTTTTCTAGCGTGGTCGTACCGCTTCGGGGTCACGTTTTTGAGTCAAAATTTTGAAAATAATGGTAAACTTTTTTTAAATACAGTGTGGGGTAACGTTTTATATGTTTTTGTGTACGAAAAAAACGATTTTGGCAGTTAAAAAATCGTAGCTCGTCGGAGTCACGTTTTCGGAGTCAATATTTCGAAAATACAGTGTGGGGTATTGTTTTATATATTTTTGGATAGGGGAAAACTGATTTTCGCAGTTAAAGAGTCGTACGTCATTGGGATAACGTTTTTGGTTCAAAATTTTTAAAATACATTGTAGGGTATCGTTTTATATGTTTTGGGGTAAGAAAAACCTGATTTTTACAGTTATTCAAAAAAAAAAAACTCTAAAAAGTGTTATATCTTTTCATCTTGTTTTTAATTTAAAATTGTAAAAAAAACCCGTTTTTATATAAAAATAACTAATTTTTGTATTATAAATTTTTAAACAAATACTCAATTACAATATATAATGTGCCACAAATATGCGAAGTCAGTCTATTTTAATTAGAACAGGGGTTGCACATTTGCGGCATCAGTCTGTAGATAGAAACCGGACGTCTCATATGCGACGCTAGTCTATGCGTACTAAAAAAATTTATAATGGTGGTAGCGAACGTGTTAAGACATAGCTAAGACTCAGAATGTAGTCAGAATTAAATCCAGGACTCATAGACATCGAAAAAGAGTGAAACCCCGATTGTGTGAATTTAAGGTTTTCCCCAATTTTGCTTTATGAGTTGAAACAAATTCAAAATCAGCTCAATTTAGAAAAATCGGTGCTTTTTGAACTCAAGGATTGATTCTCTACAACTTTTAGGGAGGGGTACTGATAAAATTGTATGTTGGAAAGTTACAGCACATTGAAAATTGATAAAACACAGTTTTTGGCAAAGTTGGAAAACTTTGCTGTTTTTTGGATCCCCATAAAAATCGAACTACTGGACCAATTTTAAACTTTGTTATTTTAATCTACGTGAAATTTTGTCCTCTTTAATTTACTACTGAACTATGTTTTACATAATATGCACCGTTTTTTAATTATAAGCGAAAAACTGGAAAAAGTCTGAAAATTTCGAGGTGTTTTGCCCCCCAAAAGTTGTCCCCCCTTTTCGAGGTCGCAAAATTAGATTTGGCATACCCACACCATACCAAACGATTGCGGAAAAAATCTTTTGCCGCAATTAATGTAAGCTGAAACCCCCTATATACTGGGCTACTTACGTATTATTGCTTTACGTAAGTTGCTGATATTGCATCTTAAAGTTAAATTGTTGAATTGAAAATAAATAATACCGTAGTTTAAAAAACTAAAAAAAATACGGTTTTAAAAGCAAACCGTACTAAAAATTAGAAAATAATTGTAAAAAAAGTGGGGTGCTTTTCATCAAATGTTACAAATATTTCATTGGTAGATATTTATAAAAGTAGAGTTATTATAAAAATATTATAACGCACCCCACGCTTTTTTTACAATTATTTTCAAATTTTTAGTTCGGTTTGCTTTTAAAGCGTATTTTTTAAAATTTTTTTAACAATTATTTATTTTCTTATGTTTTAATCTGGGGACCATGATCAGTGCTAACTTACTACACCCAACAAAATTAATGAGCTCCCGAAGTTTCTGTATATCGTAATGAATAACCCTGTATATAAAGTTTGTAATGACACCCGAAAACGTGTTCTGGGGACCATGATCAGTGCTCACTTACTACACCCAACAAAATTAATATTGCATTAAAACGTGGCACAAGCAACTGCCGCGACATCGTTTCACTGCCTTCCACGAGTGTCTACGCTATATCTATCACTGCCCTGATGAAATAAACCATGTAAAATAGATACATTGTTGTTTATATTTACAAAACCGCTGGATTGAGCTGCTTTTACTTATATAAGCACTTGCCTAATGTTATCAGCCTGCTCCTGAACATTACCACAATCTTCATGAATGTCATTAACCTGAACTATCTGAGAAATATTGTAATCTATTACGTTAGCAAAGTTTGGTATAGGCTGTTATGTATTAGCAGCCACTGTTTTACTCTATCAATGTTTTTATTAAACTGTCAGTGATGTTGCAAGTTTTCTCGTGTTTTTACTACAACAACCAAACCTGCACTACAAAGTGGAAGTGGTAATTGCTTAGCAATTTCAACGTCTTTTGTAAATAAAACCACTTGTCCTTTACACCAATTTTGGCTGAACCTATTTTGTACCTTAATTTTTTTGATGTGGAATTATTATTGTTAGTAGCCATTGTTCTACATCTGAGATATCCATATGTTGTTCCAATACGCTTGGGAAGGCATTTTACGTCTTCTCAGAATCGTAGCGCATCGAGAACATGTCACAATATTACTCATTTTCACCAATTCATTAGGCAGTAAATCAAGTTGATACGACGTTTGCAGATGGTATCACTGCTTATGATATAATAATTTCCTTCAAATGCCACATGGAACATCAGCAAATTCATTAATGGCAGATATAAAATTATTTTCTCCGATATAACGATACCTCCGTCAAGTTTCACGCAAATTCTCTAAAAGTTCTCTTATTTGCTCCTCACTTTCAACACTTATCTCATGTTTACGCTGTTTCACTGCAATTATCCTTTATGTGCGTTTATGAGGAAGCTCAATCCTAACGTGTTCATGAATTAAGCCTAGGCGATGTTCGCACTGTTCAGGGGTTTCGTTACTCAAGCCCCCACGATCTTATCTAGTCTGTTCACGCTGTTCTGTAGTTTCGTTACTCAAACGTTTATGAATCACATCAAGTCGATGTTCGCGCTGTTCAGTTGATTAATTACTCAATCCTTCATGTATACAATTGAGTCGATCATTTTTATTAGTGACTCCTGTGATAATTGGGAACAGATGTAATTTCTCATCTGGAATATTCTTGCTTGATGACGTTGTAATGTTTCTTTGGAATGAGATAAAGCATTGTAATTGTAATTCTTACATAATCATTCTTTTTTCAACAGATTCCCTATTCCTATTTTCCTTCATGTGGGCTGCACTTATAGTTAGTCTGCCCATGACGTGGAAAAAATAAACATAACAATAACCTAACTTAAATTGCTATAATAATATAGCATTTTGATTACTTATATTAAAATAGCTTTCTTAACCCACACTCTTACTATTCCTACACTAAAAATTTTAAATAAAAAAACTTTAAAAAAAAAACTAAACCAACCTTAAAAAATAACAATAAAGAAATTAAAAAGTGAACTAGGTAACAATAACTCTATTCCTATTACAAAGTATTTATATAATTCGGATCTCACAAATCCTTTAAGAACCTATTAATGTTTAACTTTAAAATGAAAAATTATTATATTTACAGCAAAACTATTTAAAGTCGGTGCCAAGTCCTAGATGAATTTACACAGTAAGAATTTTTCGTTGATTTTTGTTTGTTTAACTTAACCTTAAAAAACTGTGGGTTGAGAAAAATAACAAGTTGGTTGCTTGGTAAAGCCGCGTTTATACCAAATGTTGACAACATGTTGGCAACAAAACATTCGCACCAATAATTTGATCACGTGAGAAGTTTATTTTTAACCCAATACATTTCAATCACCTGTTACTTCAGTTGAGTCCATGATGTCTACTATAGAGGATGCTACTCTAGCTGCGGCTGCTTGTGTAATCTTGGTCAGCCATTATCAGAGACGTCCCAGAAGATATTGGGTGAGGCCTTCTTCGCGGGCTAGAGAGAAGTATAGTGGGAGTGACTTGTTATCTGACTTACGTAAAGATGACAGTGATCCTTTGTCAGGTGGACTGAGGTGGGACGGAAGCATGAAAAACTTTTTGAGGATCACGAGCTGTGACTTTGAGTTCTTGATTACAATGGTAGGACATAAAATCCAGAAACGTGACACGAACTACAGAAAATCAAAACTGGCAGTGACATTATGTTTTTTGGCAACTGGTGATTCATATACAAGTCTAAGTTATTTATTCAAAATTTCGAAATCAACAATTTCACTGTTTGTAGTGGATGTCTGTGTGGTCTTGATAGATTTGTTCAAGGATAATATCAAGGTAAGCTAACTAACATAGTTCTTTACTATTAACAAGGCCAGGGACGTAAAGAGGGATTTCAACCCCCCGGGGGCTCCCCCCCCCCCCCCCCGCAATAGGCAATAATGCTTATCTTTAATAAATCGGTATATTACAAGGCGTTGAAAATGTACAAATTTCACGGAAATACCTGAATAGTTCGGAACACTAATACAGGCTTTTCTTATTTTAAACGAAAATATGAACTTGCACTTCAAATCGATATAAAAATCATTATACGAATACTGTATAATAGATTTGTAATAGATACATTTGTAATTTTGCTCTGTACATCTACTTTGTCCATTTGCAGTTCAACTGCAATTTCACTCCAAGCATAGTTTTTTAAATTTTTGTTTTTGTACGAAACAATTTTCGGGTTCCCAAAGAACCTCTCTTTCCCTATACATATCGATTAGTGCAGATATTTTTGCACGCGACCATTCGACACCTTCACTTTCCATTGTAAACTTTCAACTGAACCTGACACAAACACACGTTAAAATGGATTTGGCCTTGACTACAACTGGAGTGATGACGCGCTGTCTGGCGAGCGAAGGCAGAGTGGGGAAAGTTGTCAACAAGTTGCATGTCTTTTAGCGTCCGTCGACATGTTGACAACATAATGGAATGTAAATGTATTCAACAAACATGTGTTGCTTTGAACCGAATCAGCTGTTTTATAAGATATCACCCTTGGAGTGTACCCCCATTTTCACTATTTTTAGGTTTTAAAATTGAAGTTTTGAAAAACCTTTTTTATTATGCGTCTATGACTGTATAAGAACATACTTTTAAATTGTGTATTTGTATATTAAGTAGTTTTAGTCTACGTTAATTCTGTCAGTCATTGAGTTAATCCGCCGATCAAATATATACGTAGATGAACATTCACTAAATCACATTTTTTATAAGATGACATTAATTTAAAAAGAAATAATATTTTTATTTAAACTAACATTTTTGTGTGTATTTAAATAGGCCTAGAATAGTAAATCATATAAAACAATTTGAACAAAATGATATAGATATTAAATTGAAAATCACAACATCGACTTGGTTTAATCATGATCTATGGTTTAATTCACATCGCAGTAGCTTCCTCACAAACGCACTCAAAGTAAAACTGCATTGAGACATGTAAAATAAGTTTTTGGATTTTTCCCCAGCAGCATTAATACCAATGTTTTCTTTAAGTCGTGATAAGACAGTGTCAATAGTATACCTATGAGTATTCATAAATTAAAACAAACTGATGACATTTTAGTATCTAAGTAATGAACGGCAGTTAATTTAATTTGACACTGACTTAAAATAGTTTTACAGTAAATATATAACAATGAATACAGAAACTATAAGAAGCGCAATGTATATGGAGAATAGTCAGCTTGACACGGCGGCCGCAACGAGGCGCAGGCTGTCGGCGGCAGTGTCGCACACTCCCCTCCAACCCCTTGCCATCGCACCAGCGACCACAGAATAAAATAGACTGTCCCATCGCCTGTATACAGTATGAAATAATGAAGTGTGCCGAAACCATCTTGTTAAGGTCTAGAAAGCCAAAACGGCTCGGAGATGATGCTAAAATTGTGATGCTCGCGTTTCAAATACACTGTTGTTTTGAACACTTGCAACACACCGATTTCTTTGAAATTTTACACACTGACAGAATATTAGTGTGGGATGATATTGTTATAAAAATTATTAATTATAAAAAATCTTTAAAGGTATACATAAATTTCCAAAGCTAAGATTTAATATGGAACTTTAAATTGTGACACGAAAAAGTTGTTCTGTGAGAAATTTTTTTGTTTTTTGGTCAGAGACGAAGTGTAAGCGTAAAAGTTTGAGCCAATAAGTTAAATTTTATGAAACATATTTTTTCAAAAAATTAGCTCTAGTGGTTTAGTTTTTACAGCAGGTTAAAGATACGATTAAGTATGCGCCAGAATCTCGCTATATTCCCACAGCTCACGGCTACCGTCTCGTTATAGCATACTACAGACGATTTATTGTCTCGGGTTTTGAATTACTTACATAGCTTTAGTAATACATTTTAACTGCTTTTCCCCGTTAGTAAAAAGTTTGATTTTCATAAATCACTCGAAGATTAAAGGTAAAATGATTTAGAATGTTGTATGACACTAATATCTATTTTAATCTAAACATTGTTTACCATTCAATCAACATGGCTTAGCAAACTATATAAAATGACATTTAAGTGTATTTTCTTTACGTTATTATTCTGTATAGAAATCAACAAATAATACTGTAGCTCTTTATAGTATTACAAAGTAACACATAATTACGGAAAGAAAAATAACAATGACAACATAAATACGGCATAGCAAACTATATAAAATGACATTTAAGTGTATTAACTTTACTTTATTATTCTGTATAGAAATCGACAAATAATACTATAGCTCTTTATATTATGACAAAGAATAGAATTTATATTTGCCGGTAAAAAATTTAATGATGGAAAATTTTTAAAGTTATTAGCTAAAGAAACAAAAAATGTTCAGTAACAGAAGAAACAAGTTCAACTTTAGGCTTAGGCCTACGTAAAAAGTAGTAAACATTTTTTGAAATTTGTTTTCAAAATATACAAAGGTTTTATCATTTAATTCTTAATAGAAGTGTATACCTTATAACATAAAAAAATTATTCTTTGATGAAAATATAGTTGGAATGTAATGGTGTACGCTACTTTACAGAAAATTGAAGTTATAATCCTTATTGGAATTAAATTTTATAAGAAATCAGATGAGCCATTTAAATTTTAGTTATTAAAGACATTTACTCATAATATGTTGGTGTTTGATTTCTTACTACATAGTGTACCATAAATAATTGCAACAAAATACGTGGTGAAAGCAAATTTTATTTGTTTTATTTAAATACTAGCTGTTGTACCCGTGGCTTCGCACACGGTCCAAAGTTTCGCCGCATAGTAATTAATGTTTATTGTTTTAAGGGTAGTTATTAAATTTTCACCCCGATGCCGCTTTGCATGGATAGACAAATCAAAGTTAAATGTATATTAGCAACAAAAACATATCAATAAATATAGTACACTATGTGTTTCTTATGGGGATTTTTAGTAACTTAGATCCTCCAAACCACCCTAAAATTTAGAATTTTTTGGAAACCTTTCTTAGGGAGCACCTAGGGCTCTAGAGGAAGCTACATACCAAATTTCATTCCAATCGGTTTGCTGTTTTTTTTTCTAGTAACTTTGACCCCCCCAAAACCCCCTAAAACTCTAATTTTTGCAAAACCTTTCTTAGCGAACACCTAGGGTCCTAGAGGAAGCTACATAACAAATTTTATTCCAACCCGTTCGGTAGTTTTTGAGAAATCGTGATGAGTGAGTCAGTCAGTCAGTGAGTGGTATTTGGTTTTTTATATATATAGTTTTGAACTGGTTAAGAATGCCTGTAAATACTTGTGCATTTAAAATACATTTTCACCCCTTAGCAGCACACTGAAAAATACAAATATGATTTACTTTTATATATATCTTGTAAGAAATGAATGTACCAATTTCCAGCTCTCTAGCTTTATGGGAAGT
>JAGFPH010000347.1:610287-627139 GCA_018207615.1 Philaenus spumarius
TTATTTAGACCAAACCTCTGTGCTTTTAGACACTATAGGAAACTGCTGATTTATTTCTTATCGTATATTTTATTTTCTCTGTGACATGGCTGTTAGTGTTACAAGATGTTACAAAATTGTTTCATTCCTGAACTTGCTCAATATTGTAAGAATGAACATTCTTTCAAAAAAACGGATTCACAAGCAATACTGATGGAATGAATACAAATATTCTAAAGAATTTGTGTCTGAATCGTGTTATCTCTGAAAATGAGTGAGATATTTCATTGGAGCTTTTTCACCTGATCTCTTGGCTTGCGACTTCAACTTGAGGGGCTCCTCCAAAGATTAGGATATACCAGAAAAACCGAGGACCTGAAACCGGAAATTTGGAAGAGAGGTCGTACAATCCCTCTTCAAATACTGCGAGAGGATATGCTCAGTTTTCAGCGGCACCTTGATGATTGACGGAATCAAAACGTACATCATCTACTGAAAGTTATTTAAAAAAAAAATAAATTATGGTAACTATTTTTCAGTGGAGACTTTAAGTACTTTAAAGTGGTATTAATAAATTTTATAATAGAATAACCTGTGTCTTTTAGTGCATTTTTTTCATACCGGTAGTCCCTTTCTGTTCCATATGGCTATAATAATTTAGTAAAATGTTGGACATTTTTGTAGCAAAAGTGTCATATAATAATTGCGATTTTTTGAAAATAAAAATGTATCTACCAAAAAATGGTTTAGTAGGCTTATCGTCAGATACATAAGAGGCGTTATATATCCTTAAAAGGACACAATTCGGATGAATACTTATATGATGTACTTTAAGATCAAAATGTCTTTTAATGACATAAATATGAGAATAAGAAAAGTCCTTTTAATTCATTCAAATTAATAAATAAAATAACTTTCATACACATAATGTATAAATATAATATGACTAGCTGTTGATAATATATTTAAAATAGTAATTAATCTCTAAATGAATATGAAACAAACCTGATGAACATCGAGGTCTACTATTAAGACTCTTTCTACTTTTTTCAAATCTATTAGATATTGTGCTGTAACAGCAAGATCATTGATCAGACAGAAACCTGACCCTCGATCTGGAAAGGCGTGATGAGTACCTCCAGCTGTAGATGATGCTAGTCCACGCTCTAAACTAATTAATCCTGCTAATATGGTACCTCCTAGAAACAAAATAATGTGCACATACAAAAACACTTTCTGACTAGGTAAAAAAATATAAGTAGTATTGCATAACTTTCAATTAGCCCACAAATTTTTAGAAAATAGAATATTCCATACAATAATATATTATATTAAAACAAACTGTTATTCCTAAAACAATGTCTTATTCTTTTAATAATGACTGTATAAAGGATACCATAATATTGCTAGAAGATAAACATTTCCAAAATTCGTCAATGAATATAATTCATAGGCCGCCCTAGGATTGACACACATTGTACTCAAACTTAATTATGTAGATCAGTGGTTCACCTTTTTTGTTTTGCTGACCATCTGTTGTGTAAAAAATATTTTGAGGCCCACTAATTGAATGTACAAGTAAAAAAAATACAAATACACATATGTGTAGTATATATATACTATATAAATCTCTTATATAAAATGCAATGTCCTGACTGACGATCAACGCAGAGCCGATTCTATTAGAGCTAGAGACTTGAAATTTGGAAGGTACATTCGTCCAATAATGTAGAGGCGTACTAAGAAAGGATTTTGAAAAATTTTGAATTTAAAGGGTAGAAAATGCGAAAATTCATCCCTCCCATAAGCAGCCATATAAAAGATGAAACAGCTGATTCGTATTTATTAATGTGTTATTCTGGTTACTATAGTGATAATTCAAAACTCTTTCAAAAAAAGTGTGTTGATTTTATAATAATTTAATAGGCCTAACCTAAAATTGTGTTAAACCTTTGGTCCAAATAAGCTGTTTTATTTATAATGTGTAACAATAATATAATGTTAAATTGTAATATTAGATGTTTGAATTATTATATTTCATAGGTTTTAAAGGCCTAACCTAAAATTGTATTAAACTTTTGATTCAAATCAGTTGTTTTATTAATTATGTGTAACAATCATTAGGCCTATGTTGAATTACACGGGATACGAATTACAGGATGTTGAATTACACGGGATACGAATTACAGGCTTTCAAAGTTTCAAATTAAGCAATAGCGAAGCATTGCCGGGTCCACTAGTATAATATAAATATATACTAAGCATGTAAATGTTCAGAAATTAGTTGTAAAATAATCAAAATATATAGTTTTTTAAGCAAAAACTTTATTATGTTATCATTTAGCTGTCATAATCGAAAGAAAGTTTAAAATGAGAGGTCAAGTTTCAAAATTAAAAAAATAAACTTATTGGGATTTTGGACACTGTTTCTCTGTTACAAGAGGGTCAATTTCTGGATTGAAACTTGAAAGTTTCAGCCTTAAGTTACCTTTAACATTCAGTTTCTTTCTGTACGGTACTTATTTTTTTAAAAAGTGAGAAGGCACATTTACTCAGATAAGTCGTTGAGAACCCCATCAAATGTCTCAATGCAAGTTTGGCAACTGATGGATACTTTTGCCGAACATTTATCCAGAATAAGACAAATGATATTGTTTTAAAAAACTATTTTAGAGTCGGTTCATAAGATATTTCAATTAACAAGTCTCCTAATTTGGTGGTACTTTCACTTTATACATAGACTTCTTCAAAAGGATTTCTGACCATTGCTTCTCATCTTTAATTTTCAGAAAGCAGCACATAAAACAAATATGAAAAGGCCTTCTAATAAATGATCAAGTTCTCATTCACATGAATGAAGAAAAAAATTTATAACCACAGTACAAGTAATTAGAATTTGTTTTTTAAATTTTAAATTCATATTACTTTTTAAATTATTAAAAACAATATTAATATAAAATTGTTTAAATGTATAATCTGTATTACCTGAGATTGGAAGCTAAAGATTGTAGTTGATCTTTTATGGTGATTACTGTTACCTTATAAATTTTGTCTTCTTTGGTTTCCAGAAAATTATGTAGGACTGCAAACGCATGAAAGCATATTTTCTTAAATTTTTGAGCCCATCTTTGAAGTTTATTATTAACCAAAGCGATCAGTAAATTGTTACAGAAAACAACAAATGATATACCTAACGGAAAATGCACATCTAAATTTTGCAAAAATATCTTCTGGATTTGATAGGGTCGAGAAAAGAGTAGGCGAAATAAGTTCATCTGGCACAGGAAGTCGGAATACTATCATACATCGTGCTGAAGGTGACATAGCAAAAATATAATTTTAGGGAAACCTTAGAGAGCGGTCAAAGCAAGTCATCTGAGAAATGGAGAAGTTAATAGAAAATGAATCCATTAGAGAGGAATTGTAAATTAAAATTAGTAGAAAGATATTGACAGGGGAATGTGAAAGAATGGATAGGTTGTTGGGGTTGGGGGGGGAATGTGGAATATACATATTTTAAACGGGAATTTTTAAATAACTATTGGTCATTGCAAAAACAGGAAATTACATGTAGTCAGATTGAATCCATCAGATTTTAAAAGAATGAAACAATGACACGGCTAGTTAATAAAGCGAATGTCTTAAATCCCCCTATACCCTGAAACTATTTGATTTTCTCTATATTCCAGCATTTTAACAATCAAATACTTTGTCTTATGGACATCCTTTCTCTGCAGTTTTAAGTTGAGAACTGAAAGTATCTGACAACTGTTTCAACCAGTTTTTATTGGTCGCACAGTCTTAGTAGGAACTTGCAAGTTTCCCGTCACAATTTCCCTCCATAAGGAAAACTCTCAGTTCGTTCTAGAGTTCGAACAATCTTGACAACACTTCCTTTCTCAATAGCCACTGAACTTCACAATGAAGTAGAAGTTATTTGTGTTCACTGCCCATTTCATCTCACAAAACGCATAACAGTCTGGTATTTTTAAGCCTAAACTACATCGTTAACATTTTTTTTTTAGACATTTGTCCAAACCTATAACTACAAAAGCCTCTCGATTTATGCTACAGATGAAGTCATTGAACCAAAGGGGCAACTTCCACAATTTCACAAGCATCATCACTTCAACAACTTTTCTTCTTCAATATTTCCATTGAACTCAAAACGACCAAAAGTTTTTAAATTAGTTCAGCCAGTAATGTCTGTACTTCCATCAAGCTGTAGAGAAAAATATTCACTTTGTTTCAAAATAGTTCATGACCGTTTGTTTCTTTTACTCTTTCCGACAATTCATCAATTCTTCTTTGTGATTAAACAAGGCATTTCAATAATTATTATTATTTTACTCTTTTCGTCAAACAAAGCGTTAATTATTATTTTTTCCACAGGTAATAAATTCTTCTCCTACAGTGTGAACTGACCCCTTTTTACGATTAAAAATAACTATAGTACTTCGTTTTGAAGATTTTTCAATTGTCAATTTAGCCATGGAAAATTTCTCTTTCAGATTAGAAAGTAATCAAGTGACTTTCCCACATATTCATCATGTTTGGTGGTTAAAAGCCTTTAAAGTTTTGATAATTTCATATATTCATTGGACAGCAATTCAAAACAAATCACACACTGAAACAAAAAATCTTCTTCAGAACTACATAGAAAAGAAAATCCATCTTTTGAAAAATCTGAGTTATAATTAATATGAAAATACATTTGAAGGCATTTTATACTAATACGCTGAAGTTCAACAATGAACTTAGATGATGAAGTTCAACAAGACCAAGTCTAAAATTAAGCATCCATAATGACGTAAAGTAATTCCTCACAATAGACATAATGCAGACAACGCAATCAATACCACTGACAAATGGAAATTGAGTCAAGCCAAACTTGTGTAAAACAGGTTCCTGGGTGGGGCGAGAAAGCGGTCAGAAGGAGTGTAGGTGGGAGGAGAGCATTGATCTTGACAACAGACAATTCTTGAAGCTACCCTGACTTTAACTCTTGTTTAGCGTTCCACAGTTCACTAATTCCATATTTGTGGCCCTTAGGTTGCAAATACAACCTAAGGTGGTGTAGATCATTGCAAATACAATCATTATAATGACTTCAATAAAATAATTTAACGTCTGCCTCGCTTACAGCTTCTAAGGCATTAAACTTATTCCAACTAAACATTTATAATTTGATTAATTGGTGATCCAGTATAGACCCTAACTTAGACTGTTAATAGTGATAAATTAAGTATAGAAAAACCGTACCAATGAGTCAAGACACCAGCCAAGTCAGAAATAAAGGTATGTGATCTACATTAATAGATCATTCATATTTTCCCATCCACACAACCTAATTTATGCACAAATAAGTAAGCTACGAAATATATTAATAAAAATATACCTGTTTCCAAACGAACACGATTAGCCAAACCTGAAGTCCAGGCAAAACCAGTAGTTCTTTGTTCATCTTTAGTGGTTTCTCCATTGAAAAATTTATGAACATATTCAGGAGTGTGTACACAACAAGCAATCTTTTCAGTCAATTCCTTCGGCTGGATAACCTGTTGTAAAATAAGTTTTTAATTTTTGTATTCCTCTAAATTATGTTTTATAATAATAATAATACCACATAAAGCAGAAACACACAGTTAAACAAATTAGAATATGTCAAGTTTAAATAATTTCAAAAAAGAATCAACACTCTAATGAAACTAAATAAAATAGTGTACATAACACAATAATAGTTGTCCACAATAATCCCGAACAAGATATCTCTCCTATAATAACTACACGAATTTCACTAATCCGTTAAGATTGAAGAAATGATAGCTGGAACCTCATATGTTGGGTCAATTTGTATTGTAGAAATATGTTGATCAGAAGTCATCCTACAAAGCAGGCCCAATTGACGATGAGGCATGTAATAAGGTGAAGCTTAGTAATTGTATATTGAAGCAAATTAAAATATTTGAGGAGTGTCGGAGATGTACAAGAATCTAAGCTGTCTGAATCAGTTGGAAGATCTCGGCTCAAAGTTGATACGTTCATCTCAAGGATCAGCCCTCAGACAAAGGATGAAAGTAATTTAAGGTAAAACAAAATGTCATCTTACAAATCAAACTACCCTCGTAGCTTATTCAGAGTGCAGGGTAAACAGTAAATGCGAGTCCATTTGAATAATCATGGTGTAGAAGTTTAGAAAACTTATGCCTATGATGTCCTAGGAGAAATTAAAAACCAACAAAATGCTGATATTTGTCAAGTTTTTAATTGTCACGATAAAGGGAATTTTGTTTTATGGCTAAATGTTTTAAACACATGCATTTGATGTTTCATACAATGTACTGTACTTAGTTCCTTAGCCGCCCTCATTTCAATAAGATCTATCACTGCATTGATCAATTTGTACTAATATATATTATTTATATTCTATCAATGTACACATACTTGCTTATCATCTACAACACCGTCCAATATTAGGAAATCATACACTCGATGAAACTTTGCCATTGGAAATCTGTGCTTAGGAGGAAGCTCACAAACATAGCCATGGTGATGTATAATAGGTAAGCCTTTCAATCTAGCTTTCTGCTTTTGTTGGTCTGTAGTTAAGTCAAAATCCTGTAAAATTTAAAACCTAATAAAGTCAATAAATTTATATTAATTATTAATTAAGTATTTAAACTCATGATTCAAATCAATTCCATGAACATTCCACATAAAATATAATTTGAACCACATCTAACATAAGGTAACAGTAACATAGTTCTTTAAAAAATAGTAGATACCTTCAAATAGTATATATTTCAAATTATCAGTTTGGTTTTAGTAAACATCTAAAGTTTGAACATTTGTGTCAGAAATAGCTTTCAGGCACTTTTGGAGAGATCATTCACTTCAATTAGAAAATTATTAAAGTTTTTATTCTGATTAAGAGCACATATCTAGAACAACTTATGGTAGTTCCGTTTAATTTTCACAGTATCTTGGATTTTGAATTTCTTTACATTAATCAGTCTCAGTAAAACACATTGAAAATATTGCCATAGTTTTACGAGGATCGATCACATAATATATACTTGATAGTACTGTAATTAAAAAATCAAACTCAGTTTAATTTGTAACATTAAGAGTTGTCACACAATATTCGTTGTCATGACAACTGACTTTTAATTTTCATTACAACATATACATTGACACTAAAAGACTTTGTGTCTCATGAAAAGAGGCTTTTTGTAGGTTATCAATTTATGAATGGGTATATGCAATTCATCACCTGCCAGTTATACATTGAGAAACACAATTCATATACAGACAAATACAAAACTAGGTTATTAAAAGTAGTTATCAATAAAGATAAAATATATAAACATCAACAATTAATACAATGATACAAGTTTGTCAAGAAGCCCAGTGATATAACAATAAATCAAAACTAAATAAAAGCTCAAAACAACCTATAAAACTGTTGCTTTCTTTAACATTCAGACAATGCAAAAAGGCTAGAACAAAAATCCGGGAGTCATCCCCCAGCATCGCCTGATTGGAATTGGATACGAAGAATCTCCTAACCACATGTTTTAACGTCTCACTCTAAAAGAAGCTCCTTTATGGATTGCATGTTGTGACAATAGGGACATAGTAGTGATCTCCAAGTTGCACCAGAAACTCATGTCCTAGCATAGAATAACCGATGTGTAGACAGAAACCACATCCTTTTCACGACCGCTAATGACATCCAAGTATGGACAGTGTCTTTAATGTGTTTCATAATGTATTGTTATAATTCATACTCCCACTGTACAAATAAAGCCACTATTATTCTGAATAAAAAGTCAAACGGCATTAAACATTAATGTTGTTTGGTGACCCAAGTAACTAAAGTATTGAATACAATTTGTAGTAATAAATGAACCATTACCTTATTTAATTCTGTCGTGTGACTTCTTTGGTCTTTGAACTAATACAAAAGAATTTATTACTATAAATTGTATTAAACATTAAAATACTGGTGGTAAACATGTATCTGCCCTATTGTTTCTACTTATTCCAGAGTGACCTGTTACCCAACAGAACAACCAAATACCCAGTATTAGAAACCCAATTCCCAGCAGGCAAAGTCAATGTAGAGAATACAAAATGTCTTATCCTAAGGGATTTTAAGAATACTTGGATGGATTGTAAGGCTTTTTTACAATCTAAACATCGGAAAATGTTCTGATAAAGGTAAAAAAGTGGGTAGTACTTTGAATGTAGTTCTGAAATAAATACAGTAGAACTTGGGTCAATCAGAACCTAAATGTGATTTCAGTCACATATTAGATCTTATTATTCAGTTTAGAAACATCTGTAAATAAACTGCTTGATGGGAAGAGATAGGAAATAATAATCAACACAATCTCATGAGAATCGAACTTTAAACATACTAGTGGCTTGTAGGGGCAATTGCCCCTATATATTGTAGTAATTTTATTAAGTAAATTGTTAGTCTCATGATTCACCGTACCTTAAATTATCATAAAAAATTTGTGAATATAATACGCACAATAATTCTTATTTACCTGCGTATGTAACTTCAAATGTTTTAGAAGTTATTAATATTATAGGCCTAGGCTATATTATTGATCGAAGTTGTAAACATAAACCCAAAGTATAATCTACGCTAGGTTTTGTTTGCGTATTACAGATGATGGGTGAAATCAGCTGTTATATTATTAAGTTAAACGAATATTCATTTCTTCTTTAAATGTTACTCCACGTACACTCGCTTTTATAGGAGTTGATAATGAAGAAATTATTGATGGAATATGTTTGTATGTTATACTAAGATGTACGAATGTTTCCGAAGTTAAACGAATGTGTACATAAACTTCTATAAACTTGGATACATAAATATATTATATTGATAATAAAATAAAGTATTTATATAACAGTTTATAACCTCAATACAAATCTTATAACGTATTATAGGCTACATTAGTTCTTTAACTCATATTTAGAAAAAAATTATCTTCGCAATACTTATATTGATTGAAGTTGTAAACATAACCCCAAAGTATAATCTGCGCTAGGTTTTGTTTGCGTATTACAGATGATGGGTGAAATCAGCTGTTATATTATATTATTAAGTTAAACGAATATTTATTTCTTCTTTAAATGTTACACCTGATTTACACCTGTATATGCCCATGCTATTTAAATGGGACTTATTTTATTCCGTAACAAACTTTTGGGACACAATTAAGAAAAATTAATATTTTTCCCCAAAACTTCATGCCCAGACCAAATGAGACCTCTCCCAGCTTCCTACGACCTACCGTTCGCTCTGAATTTCATTTTCAAATTTGGGCTTACGGAATTAAATATATAGATGATTAAAGAGAAATTACAAATGGCACCTGAACCGCCCAAGGAATGATAAAGCAAAAGTGTACATTCATACATTTGGAGTGGTACGAACTTCCAAGGAGTTAAGAGGTGCACAGCTCTAACCCCCCCAAAAAATGGTGCACTGAATTGTTCACAAAATTCATAATGTTCGGATAAGCATTTTCGAAGACAGCGGGATAAGAAGATGTGGATCATAAGTTACAGAGATGGGACAATTACTGCAATTGTTTATGACTTCCACTGCGGTTGACTTTGATAATGAAGGGAAAGCTCACCCGTCTCTAACCAGAAGACTTATTATGGGCCTCAAACGAAGTGCTCATGTCACCCGCCCAAGAGCAATTTATAGACAGGATCAATCTTCTTTAAAAAGGAAGGCCTGGCACACAGACAACAGCTTTGATGAATAGCTCATTGTCATGTATGCTTCCATCAATGCATTATTTTAAAATGTTAAGGATTTTTTTTAAATATAGACAACAAAACCTGAACCTAGACTTACAGTTACCCAGTCACAGAAGGTTTCCAGTCCGTAAACATACTATATAAGTTGATATCTTCACTTAACTTTCCTAAGTCCTGAAAAATTTTTAAGTTGAAATTGAATATTAATACAAGTGTTAAAAGTTGATTATCGACAAATTTTAATTGTTGCTGTGGTGATTTACAATGAATTAAACATCAACCTCTTTAAACAGCATATTAGCAGTGAAAACATACTACAATCTTTGATACTGATACCATATTTATTAAAGCTGAAGTTTAAAACTTTATATTGTGTCCATCAATATTGTAATTCAAAACTGGACTTTCATAATACTTATAAGCTTGATATTTAGAACACTATGAACTGCTGCCATTTGTTGACAACCTGTTTATCATCTGAATTGTGTCTTTGTTTTCAGTTCCTACAACTAAAATACTGAATTATAAAAAAATCAGTGCCGGCAAGTTATGCATTTTTGAATTCAGATACAATTTCAAACAAAATGGATACTGTATTTCAAAACATTTTATACAAACTTCAAATTTTGTTGGACCTATTGGCAAGTATTAGTTTTCCGAAATATAAATAATTTGTAAAACGCACTCTTATAGTTTAAAAAAATATTTTACTTTAGTTTTTATGATCAATTTACAGAACAGTAAAATAGATATATATGATTAATAATTTAATCTTCTATCAAATATAGATTTTTTAATTTTTTTTACTGACCTGGGTAAGGTCATCCTGTTAGAAAAAATCTAACAAAAATCTTCATTGTATTATGACTTTGTTTATTTTTTTACAGAAAGACTTAAGCCTCTATATATGTGTAAACAAAAATATTAGACGTGTTATTCATGATGTAGAACCGTGTCGAGTTAATGTGCAGGAGGACTGGAGGGATCGTCCAAAGTGGAGCGCTCCCGCTCTGTTAGTAGGAATCTAACTCGTGACCAGATAAGTACTAGTGCCTGTTAGATGTTTTCTAACGACGCTACCATTTATGTATGTGAGGTTTTTTGTTTTAGTTGTATGTTATATTATGTCTTTTATTTAGCCTTTTTCTATTAGTTAAACTAAATGTATTTAATAATTTCTTTGGGAATATTATATTTAGCAAAATGACACAAAATGACATTGTTATTAAAAGTTGGCTTGAGGAAGGACGAAGAAAGTGATTATATATTATCTAACAACGATGATGAAGGGGTGTACCAAGTGAAAAGTCAAATCATAATAGTGATTCAGAACAATCAGGTGAAATTGATGATCCAAACGATCTGATTGGTTACAGTGTTGATGTACCAACTTTCAAGTGAGCACAAATTTATATTAGGTAAAGATCCTTATACTAAGTAGAATATTCACAAACTGCAAAAATCTAAATGGAAAGCTGACCAAGCAAATATAATTTAAAAAACTTCCTGGGGTCAAAGGAATAGCAAAAATAGAGTAACTATTTTGAACTGTTGGAAATTGTTTTTCCCTGATGAGACTATTGAGGAAATTGTTAAATTTACTAATGAGGAGCTTGACAGAATCAGACCATCTTACAGCCGTGGTCGAAGGGACTGTAAACCAACTGACAAAAAAGAACTGTTGGTTTTTTTTGGGGTTTTTGTACATGTTGGGAGTGCAAAAGGGAAAACACTTCAGAAATGTGGGCTACTGACGACACGGCACCTGAGTATTTTCTAGCTATAATGACTGAAAGACGATTCTATTTGATGGTAAGATGTATTTGGTTTGATGACAAAAACACTCGTAACGAGAGATTGAAAACAAACAACCTAGCCGCTATAAGATACATTTTTATGGTTTTGTGAAAAGATGCCTTGACAGCACTACACTCCAGGTGAATATCTGACGATCGATGAAATGCTGGAGACATTTAAGGCAAAATTGCAAGTCCAGACAATATATAGGTTTGAAACCTGATAAGTACGGAATAAAGATTAATGCTGTAGTTGACTCTCCAACATTCTATTCATTGAAGATGGAAGTCTATGGTGGCAAACAGCCCTTAGGGCCACATAAAGTAGAAAATGATGCCAGAGTGTTGTGAAAAGACTTTTGGAACCAATTGCCACCCATATGGTAGAAATGTAACCTTGGATAATTATTGTACCTCAATATTGTTCCCTCAGCCAATGACTTGTACGTCAACGGAAAAATGACAATGGTGGGCACTATTAGAAAAGACAAATGCTAACTTTCCCAGATTTTTTAAAATGTAAAAGGTAGGCCAGTGTGTAGTAGGTACTATTTTCGGATACAAGTCTCCTCCTAATCAAACTCTCCTTATGTCATACGCCTAAAAAAAAAATAAATAAAAATGTTCTTATGATATTTAAGTTTCATTGTGAAGGTGTAATCGATCCTGACACTGGAGATGCATGCAAACCCGAAGCAATAACCTTTTACAATCTTACAAAAGGAGGGGTGGACGTAGTTGATCGCATGAAAAAGGAATACTCAATGAAAAGTGTGAGCAACCATTGGCCAATGACTGTGTTTTGTGGCTTATTAAATTTGAGAACCATCAAAAGCAATGTTATATCATCCTAATATTTTATTGTTAGTTATTTTTATTTACTAAACCTTATTAAAATTTGTATACAATTTCTAATTATAATTTCTATAAAATATTGTTTATAGGCCTTATATTATAATGAAAGTAAAAACATTATTTGATAGATAAATTTTATGTTTAACTTACTGGTTTTTAAAATACAGTAGAGTCCCGCTATTCCGAACTAATCTTAACCGAACACTGTTTGGTTTAGCGGTAAATCGGAATAGGTGGATTTCATGAATAATATCAACGTAATGACTTGTTAGGCGTAAATAAAGTGTGGGGACATCTGCTAGTGTCACTTCTATACAGCGTTGATCGGCCTGGAGGAAAGCGAGGAGGAGATGAACACTCAAACTGAACTCATATCACACGTAGATGCGGCAAATGCTCTTGACCTCGCTTTAGTGTAGGTTTACACCATCCACTTTTCTTTCCATTGCGTCATGATTATGTTTTCTTCTAAAAACGGAAGGGAAGGGATAGGTTCTTCGAACTGTCCGTTTTGGCATCCCGCAGTCCGTCCGTTAGTACTGCATCGTCTTGAAAAAAGATGGAGAAAAAAAAATAAAATTCATTCGAGATAACAAATGCGGATGAGAAAAACGGATGAACGCAACTGGCAGATGGCAACAACACTACTAGTGCATAGCTGTTGTATCTAATCCTTCCTTCTTTCTGACGGACCCGATATCCTTTTCACCTTATGCTTGTTGCAGTAACTTCCTTCCTGCAAAGCGTGAAGGAAACAAATCCAGCTTTCATTCCAATTTGGTTTCAGGTGTTTTCATCAAGCTTAGGCTCTATGTTTGTCTCTATTTAACTTATTTGTACAACAATAAATGTACTTCTTTCACAAAAGTATTTTGATTTCTCCTGTTTTTATTTTTTTTAAATCGGTGTTTTTTCTGAACTCTGTTCGGAATAGCGGTTTTTTGAATAGAGTGACTCTACTGTGGGTAGAAGTGGCAATCAAAAGTGTTAGATTTTTTTTATACACGCAACCAAAGGTGAAATATATTTCGGGAGAAAAGACTTCTCCCGGGTTAAAGCCTTGAAAAACTAGTAAAACTGCTGAGTATTACTTAAAGGTGTGAAGGTAGCAATAACTTATACCAAACAATAATGAGTAGGTCTACAGTGTGAAAAAGTACCTGTTCTCTGACAGTAACTGAAACTGTTATCTTAAGGCTGCAAAGATGATTGTCCTAACTCCACTGGGGTCCTATTTTTGTAAATATATCAATGGTTATAGTTCATTTAATAAGATGAATAATCAAAGAATTCAAACACTGATTAAATATTTGTATGTAGGCCTATTGCTGAAGTCATCAAAACCAAATAGCAGAAGACATGGCAAAACATATTTGCAGCCTCAAAAAAGGTAACAGTTTCAGCTTCCTAATTTTTCACTCTCCTTATCGCTGGTCTGAATCGTTTATTTATTGGGTTCTAATGGAGGATGTGATAACCAGAGGTTTTAATAAAATTATACTAAACTTCACTTTTTCCTTTTTTACTGCTATTTTCGCACCTCTGAACATAACAGAAATGCCTAATTAACAGTAGTAGAGTTAAAGGGATTATACTGTAATTACACAACAAGCTGCTTTACAAAGGCACAAATTTACTATACCTCCCTACACCAACAGAAATGCATGAATAAAAAAAAATAGCTTGAAGTTCTAACTTATAGTCTTTAATCACAGAATGTTTACCTGTATTCAACATTTAACAGTAGAATGTAAAATAATTCGACTACGCAGCTGAACCGCTGACGTGAGTTTTGAGCGAATTTCCTAAACTAAATGTAGGCCTACATGTTTTATGATTTCAACCAACTATTTGGGAAATAGATCTACTCATGAAGGCACTAAATAGCTGCCTCTATGTATGAAATATATTAGGTAGAAGAATTTGTATTAACCTAAGCCTCCAGCTTCGTCCTACTTGCAGCGGAAAAACTCGCTTTGCAAGTTTGCCATTCGGCCTTGTGGCCACGGGTTAAAATGGGCTGTTTGCTCACAAAAGTACAAACTCGGCCGTTGGGCCTCGGATCATAATAAGCCCCCACGGTAATTTGAACCGGGTACTTTTATGTTTTGATCGATTTTGGAGGAGCCAAGGCGCTTTAAGGTAATGTAAAAAAAAACAAAAAGTGCAGAATAATAACCTGCATTTATTTTTTTAGATAAAACTCTAAGGCTACGGCCTGAGTGCAGCGGGGCGGTCAGCGTTTGTTACGGCGTTCCGCTGGAGTGCAAAGACTGGCCTCAGTGAAGAGCGTGCAACTGTGGCGTGCAGTAGAGCTAAACTATTTTTGCGAATGTTTATTTTGTGATTTATTTGGGAAATGGATACGACCGAATCTGTATTTTACGATATGGTCTTGGAAGAAAATGCATACCTAAAATTAGACTTATTTAACGTGAAAAGTGGTCCAAGTTCAATAGTGAAAGAAAGAGAGAAATTTGGAGAGTTTGCTACTTTGTGCGAAACTATAAGATCACAACCTGATAAATTTCACTGTGCAGCAGAACATATTTCCTCAAACGACATGCTGACAACACGCTCAGAACGCTTCAAAAGACAAACTGGTTTGAACCGAACGCTTGCGGCTCCAACCGACGCTGCACGCTTCGCTTTTAATTCCTGTTTCCAGGCCGTGCTCATGCTTCAGAACATGATTGTTTTGAACGCTCCACGCACTTCTCTCCGCCCCGCTCCACTCAGGCCGTAGCCTTAAAGTTTCATTCTCGTAATGTTTACTTCCAGTAGTTGGATTTTTTTGGCTACAGAACTCGTCCGAGCAACGTAGACAACCAACGTGTCTACCAAATTTGGACCAAATCGGACTTAAAACGCGCCCGCTAGAGTGTGAACTCATAATACCCTACATATAATTTAATGACACCCCAAAATGTGTTCTGGGGACCACGATCAGTGCTCATTTATCATTCCCAACCCTAGGTCTTACCATAAGGGTCACTGCAATAGCTCATATTTTTCCTATGAAAAATTGCTAACAAGGTCCCCGGCTGCAAAAATTTCAGCCTAGGGTCGTATAGTAAATTTACGTCTTTACAAATATTGGCTAAAGTTTACTATTCCACCCTAGCCTAATATTTTTGCAGACATGTTGTTTTACATTCTACTGTTAAATGTTGAATACAGGTAAACATACTGTGACCAAATACTATAGGTTAGAACATTTAAGGTTTTTTTTTAATTATTATTATTGCATTTCTGTTGCCATAGGTTAGCCTAGGCCTGGGGTCGAATAGTAAACTTGCGCCCAAATATTAATATCATTAGGCTAGGCTATTTTTTATGATTTCTTGTCAATTAATTCGTAAATTAAATACCTTTTTTTCACATGGTATTTTTTATCTAACCTCTATATAGATTGTTTTATAAAAACATCTCATGTTACAAAATTGTTCATTCCAACAGTCATTATATACGTTTAAAAGTTTTTTTCTTTTAAAAAGATGAAACAATCTATACATTTTTTTAAACAATGTAGAAAATAACTAGTTATTCTAACTCCCTAAACTGTGAAGTTAGTTTAAAACTTTGTATTTGTAACAAAGTAATTAAAATTATACGCAAAACAACTGCTAAATTGAGTCAAATCGATGCCATGCAATTTTTCCCTTATCTATGAGTATGAGACTATCTGCATCAGCTGTTTTGTAGTGTCCTATCTATCCAAGGTCTCTACATAGAAAAGGTTACCTCATAGGCATGTAAGCAAACTCAAACCCCTCGACCCGTTCCCTGTCCAGTGACGTCATTATAGTATAAAAACACCGCGCTACCATGAAAGATGTATGTTTCGTCGTACAAATCACCTAATTTTTTTTAAAATAGGTGTATTAAACTATTTTTGGGGTTGCAGTTTTTTAAAATGATACTTAAGTTACACATTTCAACATTTGTAATTGTAAGAATATATCTTAACCTTTTCTAAAACATTATGTTTATGTCATTCATTTGCAATTTACAATAATAACAAAAGTATAATCATACAAATTTTAATTTATATTTTTACTGACTAAAATTTAAAATAAAAAGCTATCTTGGTAATACATTTTAAATCATATAACTAAAAAGCAGTCATTAAAATTGTATTTAATATTTTTTACAGAATAAAAAAGAAAAAATGCAATCACGATAATACATTTTAATCTAAATAATAAAAATTAAATGCTATTCGTTGGTAAGCATCACTTGAGAACGAACGGCTGGACCGATTTTGCTATTTTTTGTTTTAAAATATTCGTAATAGTCCGAATTAGGTTTTTATGAAAAGACTTTTTTTGTGGGGTAACGTAAATACAGTGTGGGGTAACGTTTTAACTTTTTTTTTAAACTAAATAAAAAGTAATGTTTAACTTTAATAATTTTCTTTCAATTCGTGT
>JAGFPH010000347.1:636206-653402 GCA_018207615.1 Philaenus spumarius
GGCTACGGCCTTGGCCAAACTTGCATTGAGACATTTGATGGGGTTCTCAACGACTTATCAGTGTGAATGTGCTTTCTCACTTTTTTTTTTTTTTAAATAAGTAGCCTACAGAAAGAAACTGAATGTTGAAAGTAACTGAAGGCTGAAACTTTCAAGTTTCAATCGTGAAATTGACCCTCTCGTAACAGAGAAACAATGTCAAAAATCCCAAAAAGTTTCTTTTTTATTTTGAAACTCGACCTATTATTTTAAACTTTCTTACAATAATTAATTATGACAGATAAATAATAACATAATATAGTTTTTTCTTAATAAACAATATATTTTGATTATTTTACAGTAAGTTTTGCTAATTTCTGAACTTTTACATGCTTAGTATATATAATATATATGTGTATGTATGTATGTTTTACTTGTACATTCAATTAATGGGCCTCAACATTTTTTTTACATAACAGATGGTCAGCAAAACAAAAAAGGTGATCTACATAATTAAGTTTAAGTACAATCATGTGCCAATCCTAGGGTGGCCTATGAATTACATTCATTGACAAATTTCGGAGATGTTCATCTTCTAGCAATATATGGTATCCTTTATACTGTCATTATTAAAAGAATAAGACATTGTTTGAGGTATCACAGTTTGTTTTAATATAATTATTATTGTATTAAATATTCAATTTTCTAAAAATTTTTGCCTAATTGAAAGTTATGCAATACTACTTATATTTTTTTACATAGTCAGAAAGTGTTTTTGTATGTGCACATTATTTTGTTTCTAGGAGGTACCATATTAGCAGGATTAATTAGTTTAGAGCGTGGACTAGCATCATCTACAGCTGGAGGTACTCATCACGCCTTTCCAGATCGAGGGTCAGGCTTCTGTCTGATCAATGATCTTGCTGTTACAGCACAATATCTAATAGATTTGAAAAAAGTAGAAAGAGTCCTAATAGTAGACCTCGATGTTCATCAGGTTTGTTTCATATTCATTTAGAGATTAATTACCATTCTAAATGTATTATCAACAGCTAATCATATTATATTTATACATTATGTGTATGAAAGTTATTTGATTTATTAATTTGAATGAATTAAAAGGGCTTTTCTTATTCTCATATCTATGTCATTAAAAGACATTTTGATCTTAAAGTACATCATATAAGTATTCATCTGAATTATGTCCTTTTAACTATGTCCCTTTAACTCCTTTTATGTATCTGACGATAAGCCTACTAAACCATTTTTTGGTAGACACATTTTTATATTAAAAAAATCGCAATTATTATATGACACTTTTGCTGCAAAAATGTCCTACATTTTACTAAATGATTTTAGCTATGTGGGACAGAAAGAGACTACCGGTATGAAAAAATGCACTAAAAGACACAGGTTATTCTATATAAAATTTATTATTATCACTTTAAAGTACTTAAAGTCTCCACAGAAAAATAGTTACCATAATTTACTTTTTTAAATAACATTCAATAGATGATGTACATTTCGATTCCGGCAATCATCAAGGTGCCGCTGAAAACTGAGCATATCCTCTCGCAGTATTTGAAGAGGGATTGTACGACCTCTCTTCCAAATTTCCGGTTTCAGGTCCTCGGTTTTTCTGGTATATCCTACTCTTTGGAGGAGCCCCTCAAGATGAAGTCGCAAGCCAAGAGATCAGGTGAAAAAGGGCCAATGAAATATCTCACTCATTTTCAGAGATAACACGATTCAGACACAAATTCTTTAGAATATTTGTATTCATTCCATCAGTATTGCTCGTGGATCCGTCTTTTTGAAAGAATGTTCATTCTTACCATATTGAGCAAGTTCAGGAATAAAACAATTTTGTAACATCAATGACTAATTTGCTTTTACGGTGATGGTTTCTCCACATACACCCTCTAAATAATAGGGACTTTTGATTGTAAATGTATGCGATTTCATGAAGATGTATAAATTAATAAAATGATGCATATATGAAAATTGACTTTAAAATGAGACAAGTTAAAAAATGATCAGTAATTATAAAGATAAGCATTCAATCTAATTTAATTATATAAAACTAAAAGCAGACAAATAGTTTTGAAGAATAATCGTTAAGAAAAATAAGAGCAGACAAATAATTTTAACAGATGTTACTATTCCACAATATCAAGAAAATAGCCTTGGGACTAGTTGATTGAGCAAAAACGGTTACTATTTGAACAGAAAGCCTAGCAGTGGTTATCAAGTGGACATAAAGACAACCTATGTACGTATTGCACAAGTTACTTTTGGACAGCAAGCTAGGGCTCGAAAACCCACGTCATAAGGTACAAAATGTTAAATACCCTCACATGAACTGCTTGGGTGTGGTTGTAAAAAAGCTTTGTCTTAATTGTCAGACCGGGGACTTAACGACGCTACAGATTTTCAAAATTTCGAAAAAGGGCTAAAAATTACGTGATAAGCTACATGGTTTCCGTTAACAGCATTTTGAATGCAATCGCACCCTGAACTCTAATCCTTTCAGTAAGACAACATTTGGGCTTTAGACGAATAAGACAAAATCAAAATTTTGAAAAAGGGACAAAAATTACGTCATATGGTACATGAAAAATTCTTACTTCTTTAAGTCAGTACTAGTCTTGAGCTCACTAAAACGCTTAGTAAGACAAAAATTTTGTGGGCTTTCCTACTGTAAGACAACAAATTTCAAAAAAGGACCAAAAATCACGTGATGAGGTACATGTTTACCGTTAATTTATTTAGTTGTGTAGGTTTTTACAGTTATGTTTATGTTAAAAGAAATTAAAAATTTTTAGCCATTTTTCGAAATTTCAAAAATCTGTAGCGTCTTTAAGCCCCCGGTCTGACAATTAAGACAAAGCTTTCCAACATTTTGTACCTTATGACGTGGATTTTCGAGCCCTGGCTCCCTGTCCATATGCACTAGAACAAAGACGGGTATAGAAGACATTAGGCGCTAAAGTGTAGCATTGCGTCATTCTTCTTCAGCAAGGATCAGAGTGAAACAGGTATAGTAGACTCTGTAAGAGTGGGTCTATGTTACAGTAAAAAATATGACATGCAATGTTTTAATGTTATATTATAGAAGTACTTCGACAAGTTGTACCCAGACGCAATAAGGTTTATCAGAACAGTGCTTTCAAGTTGGATATTTAAGGTTTCATCGCACTTGCAAGTATAAAAAGTTTTAAATAAATTTTTCTTTAAAAGAGAGCTTTTAAAAGGTTATAAAATTATTTTTAACTATTGTAAATTTGTCTGCTTTCTTTTGTTTTAGAAATAGGCCTAATTTAAATTTTCATTTACAGTTCAGTCATATGTAATACTTTTTCAAATTAAAATAAATCTAGAATAATAATAGCAGAAGGAAGAAATATATTAATGTATGTTTTTTTGTAAAATTATAAAAAGAAGGGTTATCTATTTTAATGTAATGGTTTTTATTTTGTTGATGACAAATATCTTTGAAATGTGTAATGAAATTCAGTTACTTGGCACCATGCTTGTCTGATTTCTTTTTAACCACAGTTTCATGTAGTGTGTGCTAATGTAGTTACGAATCCATGCAAAATTTAAGTGAAATGCAAATTAGTATAATAGAATATTGACGAATACAGTAGAATTTTCCATGAGGTAAAAGTACATGAAAACTTTGGAACATGGAATATGAAACGTAGTTCATGGGACAAAGAATTTGCCCTATATAGGCCTTAGGCCTGGTTCTACAATCTCCCGATAAGTGCCCGACAAGTTCCAGGCAGAGCTATCCTCCCGATAGATTAAAAGAAGGTGTTCTATAATCTGCCGATAGCGCTTGTCGGCAGGATAAACTTAGCTATCCTACCGATAAAGTTGTCTGCTACTTGAAGCACCCGATAACAAGTTATCAGCAAGATAAAAGTGTAGAATAGTTTAGAACTGTATACAATGATTGTAAACTATGCTTATTTATGAAGATTTTATTGATGTTTTTGATTAAGATGGCGATGAAAAATAGTTAAATTGATTGCCCAGTCCAGAAATAATAAAGTCTTTAGAGACAAGGTTTGAAATTTCGATATTTTTACAATAACATATTTTTTGATTGTTTTAGGTTAACGAAGGAAACAGTTTCCTTGTAGAAGTTATTGGAGAAAAATAACCTACAAATTTTATAAATAATAAAGTACAACGTAAGTTAGTAATAATGTTATAAGGTTTAATTTTATTTAAACTACAACTTGCTAGTCACTTATTTTTTCCACTTTGATAAATAACTCCACGGCACCTTTAATCATAATTAAATTTTGTTTCGTACTTGTTTTAGAAATCGTGCTATCCCACCTTGGGTTAAGGATTTTTTTGTATTGGAATTAAATGCTTCTGGTTATTTTATTGCAAAAAAATTTTCAGGCATTAACCCATTAAGGTAGTCTCACGAGCGTTACTCGTGGTGATATTTTTGGACCAAACGCTGCGCCACGAGTACCTATCGTGGTCTAAGTTTATTCTATTACTGTCATCGTAGTTTCGTCTAAATCCGATAGATGTTGCTTGTGTTGCTTCAGCTGGTCTTTTAGAAACAAAATATTAAATTTTCCTTGGTTGCCAACCTGATTTTAGAGCAAAACATTCGTTGTTTGTCGTCTGCTACACATCGAATACTCTATGTTTGCGGCATTGTTTTGTTCGTGTTTCCAGTAAACATGGAGCGTGAAGTGTTACGTGATTCAGAAGTCGATAACTATTTATGTAGTGATTTTGAAAGTGATTCGGATATAAGTGATAGTGATGAAAGTGTAGAAGATATTATAATACCCCATTCTCATAAAAAATATAACAACTTGCATGTAAATAACTCGGAACCTTGCATGAACCTTGAAGGAGAGGAAGGAGGTTATTTGATGTTTACTTTGAACAACAGTTCAGACGATATTATTCCTGATCAAGATAATGAAGTAGGTAAATTTGACAGCCCTTTTATTTCAGAGCCCATATTAGACGAGGAGTCAAATTTAGTTGATAGGCCTATGCCTATTGAAAATAACCTCAACTTAGATTTTACGCCTAGGCCTAATGTTGATGACATGAATGTTGAACCTATTGATTCCAATTCTAGTACTGTTAGGCCTATTTTACCAATAGAAAATACAGTAATGAATACTGAAAATGCTAGTTCTGTAGGCCTAAGCAAAAAAAGAAAATTATCGTGTCCTAAAAATAGGAAGTTTTGCGACAGTGATTGGCCATGGGTAGATAAAACAAATGACCCAAAACAAATAAATTTTCAAGGTGTTCCTGGTGTAAATGTACATGTGTTGCGTAGTCTGGGACAAAATCCAAATGAATTAGATTGTTTCAAGCAATTTATTGGCAATGAGTTTTGGGAAATGATTTGCACCGAAACTAATGACTATGCTAAAAAACAACAAAACACTCCCGGTAGAAAACAATTAAAATCTGATAGTAAATGGTGTGATGTTACTATTGATGAATTGAAAGCATATTTTGCATTGTATATAAATATGGGACAAGTAAAGAAATCTGATATTAAAATGTATTGGTCTCGCAGAAAAATTATTGAAACACTCATATATTCAGACACTATGTCTTACGGAAGGTTTTCATCAATCTCTAGATTTTTATATTTCTATGACGAAGACATAGAAATCTCTAATGGATGTGATAAATTGATCAAAATTAGGCCTGTACTTAGATAATTAGAAACTAAATTTTTGAAAATGGTTGAACCAGAAAAAGATCTTGCTTTGGATGAAACGCTTTTGAAAATGAGGGCTCGGCTTTCAATAATACAATATAATCCAAAGAAGAGGGCTAGATTTGGAGTTAAAATTTACAAAGTATGTGAGTCTTCATCTGGGTATTGTAGTGTTTTTAAAATTTATGTTGGAGATGATAAAAGTAATGAGTTGATGGCAAGTGAGGCAGTAGTATTAGACCTTATGCAACCTTATTTTGAAACTGGCTTTACCGTTTACCTCGATAATTGGTATTCTTCTCCTCTTCTGTATACTAAATTATTAGAAAAAAATGTTCATGCAGTAGGCACTGTTGTACTAAACAGAAAGTGTATGCCACAGGTTTTCAAAGAGACAAAATTAAAAAAAGGGGAAGCCATAAAAAGGTCTGGGCGTGGTATTCTTGCCATAAAATGGTCTGATAGGAAAGATGTACATATGTTATCAACTTTGCACAATGATATTGACATGACAATTTCAAAAACAGTGAAGAAAGGGAATAAAGTAGAAGAAATAAAGAAACCACAATGTGTAATAGATTACAACAAGGGTATGCTTGGTGTCGACCGTCAAGACCAGTTCTTGTCATCATTCCCTATCATGAGGCGCACAATCAAAGCGCATAAGAAAATATTTTTTTTATTTAATGGATATGACTATTTTTAATGCATTTGTAGTTTTTAAGAAAATAAATAAAATTAACAAAATGCATTACACAGATTTTAGGCTTAAATCTTTTTGAACAGATTTTGGAAGAAGTAGTGCTACCTACAAGAACAACACCAGGTCGAGCTGCGCTTGCACCTTCACCCCTTAGACTTCCAAGGAAAGCAATGGGCTCATTTTCCTATGAAAATACCACCAACAGCATGCAAAGAAGCCCCAACAAGAGCTTGTAAAGTATGTACAGCACACAAAAAACGGTCTGAAACTAGATGGATGTGTGAAAAGTGTCAAGTTCCACTACATCTTGAAAATTGTTTCAAGGCTTTTCACACTTTAGTAAATTACTAAGAAGGAAATGTGCATCTTGTAAATAGTGTAATAATGTGAAAAATGTGTATTGTTCAAATAGTATTATTGTAAATATGTTATATTGTTACCACGGAAATAGAAGATTGCGTCATTTAGGAAAAACGCTAAAAAAAATCGGTAAGTCACTAACAAAATTTGCTATATCTTGGTTATGCTTAAAGATATGATCCTAATTTTTTAAATTTGTGTAAAAAACATTCTAACCTTGAAAATAATAATAAATAAGTCAAGTGAGATACTACTAAATATAATTTATGGTCAATTACTTTCAATTTTACAAATTTTAAAATTTAAAAAAAAAACAAAAAAAATTTTAAATTGGAAAGTGTTTAAAAAAAAGTATTCTATATACATTCAAAGAATACTAATTTAGTAAAAAAACTGAAAATTTCATTGATTTATCTTTAACCATACTGCTTTTATATGGCTCAAAAGAAAAGCATGCAATTTCGACAAAATTAATTGCTGCAGCTAGGCTTGCAAAGGCCTGAATAACTAATACCTTAATGGGTTAACAAGACATCTACATATTATGCCTTTCCAAGGCTAGTTCATTCAGTCACTAATGAGGGTTCCTTAACCGTATTTCGACCAAACACAGTCGACAAAGTATACCAACCTACATGTAAAATTGTAAACCTAACGGGTAAGTTCCTGCTAGTTATTGGAGAGATAAAAACCCATTGTAGAACGCAATATACTTGTCGGGTGGATTTGTCACCAGGTTAAATTTATCAGCCGGGTAACTATCGGAAACTTTTTCAGGAGATTGTAGAACCGGGCCGTAATAGATGTAATGATTGCATTGGTTCTGACGCCATGCAGTGAGATTGCAAGTACTGTCTATAGAGTAAGTGAATCTTGGATGCTAGTGAAGCACAGGTTTGTTTGTAAACAAGGTGTGAAAAATTTTTTGGTTAAAAAATATTTTTGTTTGAATTTGATAAGTAATTTTAAATTAAACTTAAACCGTAAATAATAATAAATACACATTAATTAGCAGAGAAATTCACATACTACATAGTTTTTAATAATCAAATAAGATTTTTTTTTTAAATTTATTGAAAACATTTTTATCATCTCATCTCATTTTTATAACAGTTACAAACTGTATATTTTTATTTTTTGTAACGTCTTACGTTACATGATCCTTTAATAAGTTAGGAATCCTTTTAATAAGTGATCATGACTTCTTTGGGTGCATTCAGGGGTCTGGTGGTGTATGAAATGTTAACCTTATCTGATTTACATGTTGTTTATTTTATTTGAATTTTGGTATAATTATAAGCAGCAGCGTATTGTTAAATGATTGTAAATAAATTGACAAATTAAGTACAATAACATGCACTGTTATAATTTAACTATACTGACTCATGCGAAAATTTCACAAGTTAGAAGTACTTACCTGATTTAAATATGTTAATTTAATTTAGTTAATTATTTTTATTTTTTCAAGTTGGTTTATAAATTACTGTTTATAACGCTTTATGTTGATTTATTTGATTGATTTCCTTGATAGATTACTCTTACATATAGAATGTAAACAATCTAAATAACAGCTGTCATGTTAGTTAAACAGATTATTAATATAATATGGCACCTTTCATTAGGAATTTAACAAAAACACAAATTTTTAACTATTTGTATATTTTTTGTCAATAGTAGTGAACATAAGCTGTCAGGGTTGTTGGTAAACACCAGCAACCAATAAGAACTTACTAACAAAATTATTAATAATAATTTTAAAAAATAAAATAATTACATAAATAAATCTCATTAAAGAACGATTCGAACAAGCCAGATAGCTGCGATAGATATTATTTCAACAGGAAGTTGTAACGGATATACCAGCTTGAATTACTTAGGACACAAATACACAGCTATGCGTTATTCCTTGTGAACAACGAATGCAGGTATGCAGCAAAAAAATACTGCAAAATATGTTAAGCTCTAAAGCCAATCAGAACAATCCATATTTGAAATTATCCAATCAGAGAAGAATTCGAAAATCGTAAAATAAAGAGGTGGGAGATTTGGAGGAAAAAACGTGGTCTGTCTAAAAGAAACCTTCAAGTGAGGAACACCGGGAGCACAAATTTCAACCTTTTACATTAGTAGAATCTTATATCATCAAGCAGAACCATTATTTGAGTGCGAAATTATCCAACAGAAGTTATGAATTTATTAGAATTACAACCATGAATTCACCAACGTAAAATTACCAAAAGAGTGCGTTCAAATCAATTGAATCAAGTGCAGTGTTTAGTGAAAATAAATAAGTCCATAAGTGCCTAGTGTGTGCGAAAGTGAGAGAGCCAAATTATGTAAGTAGCTTTAAACCAATCATTAATGTAAAACAGATCTCGAGGGTTAGTAGAATTATCAAACGAAATCATATTCTAGTTTATATTGTAATAATTATAAGTGTTATTTTGTGGGTGAAGAAATGTATTAGAAGCAGGGACCTTTTCAATAAGAATTAGCTGATAGAGGGTTTGATTAAAGCACCTCAAAAGCAATTAGAATTGGTTCGGATATCATTAGGTAGGTTTGTAAATAATATAGCTGAGAAACCAGAAGGTAATTTATATTTCAATCCAATTTAAGGCGATACTATTCAATTGAAAATTTACTATGTTTTATAAATTTCAATCACATCAATAATGAGTTGGATTACAAATGTTTTAAAGTATTCATTTAGATATCACTGTTGAAAAGGAGTAGATTCAAGATAGGACTAATGGTGTTGGAATTTAGAATAGTTGTTACATTTTCTACTAACTATTAAGGAATTAACATTATAAATTTGTTCTGTTAATGTATGTTTTATTTGAGAATGGCCAACTCAAATTTCAACTTTTAATTGTTTTATAATTTGCATTTTATTGAATTATTTACTGTAAAAATTATTTGAACATTTTAAGAATATAACCAACAATATTGTGACAAGCTCTGTAATTATTTCAACCTAGATTCATTTGTCGTTAGCCCACATGCCAAGCTAAAATTTGATGCGTAAGAAGGATCTGGTGGAGCCCCCAAAGCTTTAAAATATTGAAATTCAAAACACCTTGAAAACAGAATAACTTACATAACCTTACATGATAAAGTCGCCCATAACTTTATAACCTTACAAAGCTTTAAAATGATGTTTGAATCATTAATTTTGATGAAGAATTTAGGGAGATATTTCGTTACTACAAAAAACACCTCTGAGAAATAATATATATATGATGATTATAATATATCATTAATCAAACAAATATTAATACATTAAACCATTATTATTTTTATTATTGAAAATATTTCCTAAAAGACCATTTTAAGGTTAAATACAAATAAATATTGACTCAATTTGTAAAAAACTATTTTAGATGCTAAAACTAAGGCATATATTATTTTAATTTGCTAAAAAAGAAAACCTTAGCTCTCAGGCATTTAAAATAATGATTATTTTAAGATGAAAACTGACAGCGGAAAATGTTTATAAATTTAACATTCTTTAGGGCAACTTTAAAATGATTGTGCTTAAGCAGTGTGTAACTTGAGTAAGCAGGATATAACAGGTACTCATTTTAAAATAAAACTAAAAAAAATCTTTACATCTATATGCCACAAATTGTAAAACTTGTTTAATGCAATGTTTTGTTTTTTTTTATAGGGGGATGGAACTGCATTTATATTTGAACATAATCCATTAGTCTTTACATTTTCAATGCACTGTGAGAAAAACTTTCCCTTCCGCAAACAGAAGAGTGACCTAGATATAGGCCTTGAAAAGGGTACTGATGACAAGCAGTTTATGGCCATTTTAAGTGTAAGCAGATGTACAGCTGTTTACAGCGCATAAATTGTTTTAAAACTTACTTCCATAATCTCCATATTTAAAATGTATTTGTCCAACACTTTTCATTTTAAACAAAGTAGAATACAAAACCAGAAACTAATGTTATAAAGGACCTTTATAACTAATTTGCAATTAAAACTTAAAATTTGGTATCCTATTTGTGCTTTAGAGAATAATGAAAGCCCACACAATTTAATATTAGTGGCATTGTTTCATAAGATTCAAATGTTATTGAATAGGCGTAATAGAAAGGGTTGCTATATTTTTAATGTACTGTAATGCTAAATCATGTGATGACGACCATTTTTGTCTTTATACAAAAATTGCAATATAAAGTTAAAGTAAAAAAATATGGAAGAAATGCCTTTTCCGTCATGGCAAGTAAACATTTTAACAAACTAGCAAGTTTTTACATGCATGTATATTTGTGTACATTTATAGCAAATAAATAAATATTGTGATGGTACATTCATTATACACAGACACAAAACATTTTAATGATGCACTATCTATTTGAATCGAATACAGTTCTCTATTTTCATTATAACATATGTTCAAAATTATAAGGTTATACTGTATATAATATAAAAATAAAATAATATAATTCAGTAACTAGTCTCTAGAAATAAAAGTGTAAACTCCAATAAAAAATGAGGAGGAAGAATAAGGAGGGCAAGAATAAAACATAAAAATTACATTAGTATCCTGAAGACTATAAAATTGGTAGCCTGCAATAAAGATGGTATACAGTTTTAAAAACCAATAACAAGAAATCGTCCATTATAAGAAAATACAATGTACTATCATCAATATAATAGATGATTCACAAAAATGTATAAATATTTTATTAAAGTCAATATATATACTACAGTGAACATTGGTAAGGGTGTGCAATACCACATGAGTAAATGCACTGAATTCAGTGAACGGAGTAAGCCTGGAGAACTCTTTCTTATGTTATTGCATTGGTAGACGCGGCAGGCGGCTAGAATATCACTTGCATAAACTTTCGTTTTTACTAATGGTGGTCTTATTATTATTAATAATTATAACATTACTTTGCATTTGCGATCTAGGCATCCTGTATATTGACGACCGCGGTTTCGACCTCACTGGGTCATTTACGAGTCTTCTTAATACATACTAAATTACACATACATTTACTTGTACACACACATTACACTTCACATTAAATTTGAATGGTGCAACATGATTATATGGCTTGTCAGTTGATTTACGAATTGATTTAAAATGTGGATGCATCCTTCACGTCAACGACCGGGTCGGGACTGATTGTAAATTTTCGGATAGGGTGGTGGTGGGGGAATATTAGGCTCACAAGTTACAGTAGTCTAAATCTATTATTAGGTCATATAAGGAATTAGATTTGAATTTCAATATTTCTGATGGATTGTTTATATAGTTCTTCCAGAACATCCATTTCCCTGCCCTTACTACACTTTTTTATTATTTCCATGTTTTTCTGGATTGAAGAGTACAGATGTCCTGCTTCTACCAGGTGTTCTGCAAATGTTGATGTTTGTTTAATGGCATTTTTGGGTTTATGTTTTCAGAATCTCTGAGAATGACCTGCCTGTTTGTCCTATGTAGGATTTAGGGCCATCGTTGTAGTTCATTTTGAATATACCACACTTATTTTATACATTGCCCTCTTCTTTGGGGATCTTTATATCAAGTTTCCAATGTTATTGTTTGTGCGGAAAAATAAAACGTAATTATTTTGTTTAAAAATGTTGCTGATTTGAATGAGGAAGATTCTACTGTAAGTCATTCACACGTATTTATTTTTCTCCTTATTAGATTCGCCATTCCTAGGTGTCCTTTTGTATTTCCTCATTACATTATTAATGATGTTTGGGCTGTTAACTAGAAGAAAGTTAAATGCAGCCATTTTGTTCACACCATTTGGTGATCTGGGATGGTGGAAAAAATTGTCTATGACGTTGGTTGTTATGGTAGGTTTTCTGCAAAATGCAAGGGAATGTTATAATTATTAATTTAACATTGTGATCAAGAAGTAGGACTCATAATTAATTATTTTTTATGTCCACCATATTCACATGACATTTAAATTTGCAGAAAGCTCTGATGTATCATCAATAGATAACAAAATTCACTCTGATGTTTTACTGTTTTCAAGTGAATTGACTGTGTCATAGCGTAGCTACTTATATTTCACAATATTTAGCTTCGTGAGATATCCTCGGCAATAATATGCTAGTTCCAGTGGAAAAGAAAGTCGAAACTTAAAGAAACTTCTTGACCCTCAAAAGGGCCCATTTCAGTCAACGTTTTGTGATTTTCCCGTAAAACTCGCCTTAACTTCCTCGGAGCTTCACTCCACATGTGCCCGGTCGATATAACATCTGTCTGGCGAACATAGTCATGTTCGGCCACCAAGGACATGACGATATCGGTCGACCACTTCAATAATCTACGTTTACTTTCCTCGGGAGTTGAGACCTCATCTTCCGAGAAAGTCACTATTTTATTTCCCATTAATTTCTTTGGCCCTCATAAGGACCGTTCGAGCATTGCACTGCAGCTGTATGGGAAATGTAGGCACGTTCTCCCGCCAAGGACTTAAAGTCCCCAATAAATTCCGCTCCTCGGTCACGATGTATATTTAGTGGCAAACGTAGACACTGTTGCCGCAACAAACTAAATAATACATCACACAAAACGAACTTTCACATTTGAAACTTTCTCGGTGTTTAATTCTCTTCTCCCAAGAAAGTTCACAAGCTACATGCGAACTTAAGAACCAGTAAACGCTAACTTAAGTTCACGTTAATCTAAAGCAACGCTTCACTGGTTTGGAACACCGACACCAAGCAGCCCTGCCATTGGCTGCACACCTGAAAAACCTTCTTTTTCCCCACCTCCACGCTGGAATAGAGTATATTAAGGCCAGCAAAAACAGTCAAAATCAACAAATCCTACCTGGACTCTACCGAACTAACACCATCATCTGATCCTACCTGGACTCTGCCAAGCTATCAACTAGTTCAACATCAAGCGAACATCAAGTGAACAACAAATGGACAGCCTAAACCAACTGGACTCATCTGAACTGCACAAAGTCGAGAAAGTGGAAAGATCCGTAAGCCCTCAAGCCGAGGCAAGTCTGCCGGAGGAAAATAGTCAAACAGGGAAGCAAGAGTGAGGGAGTGCTGCCGACTTATCAGGAACAATCTGTCAATAAATTCAATATTCTAATTCAAAAACAAATCTGGTTCTTAATTCAAAAATACGTCAACATCTCCGCAGCGCAACACAGCTAACACAACTCTGATCGTGGAAAAGAGGCAAACTTGGCCTGAACCTCCATTGTAGTTTCCGCAACGGTACTTGTACCAGGCTACGCTACACCCGAAACACTTACACGCTCTTAAAGCATACTTGCAGCCCTTTTAAGGACCGACACAAAGCATAGTAGTTTCCCGCCTAGACTTCGGTTTAGCGGGGCTTAGAGCTACTGTGTCTCACAGGCACAACACTTTGGTAAGATTCTTGTGTTCTATCATCACATCGACGATAAGGAAAGCACAACGATCTACGCAACGACAGCGCAGCGCTACGAAACCCTCACAGGCTTCACCTGCCTGCAATAGCATGCCCTTCAGGCACACGTTCACTTACACATTCGGCCCTTTTCAGGACCGAATTAGCGAGGCTTCACCTCACGCCCTTAAGGCAACATTTGCTCCTACATTCGGCCCTTTTCAGGACCGAACATTTTCTTTAGTTTTAGAAACTTATGTCGCAATTTGAGCTGGAATCAACATAACATTCAATCCCCGGTGCGGCAACAACTGTACATCGTGTTTTTCATCTTGTTTATAAACAAACAGCTTTAATAAAAATTGAAAATTACCATTTTTGTCATCCACAAATCATAATTTAGATATGTTCTTGAATGATTTCCTGCAAATTAAAAAAGACAATCTTCAAAATTCTATGAAAGATAAGTTATATTGAAGAGGACTGTTTTGTCCTGGTATTGCACACTATTAAACATTCAGGACCTTGTGAAAATGACTTATTCGATTTAGAAACTAGTAAAAGACATTACCTGACAATAAATAATTAAAATCCATTATTACATTCATCATTAGTTTTTAAATACAGTTAATCATTAAGTTGTATCTAGTGTTAATAAATATCCATTTAAGCAGTATGTTTTTAGAAACAACAGATATTTGATCAGAAATCAGTTTTTTTTAAACAATTGTTAGTCCAGTTTGCTTAAACTACAAAGGATTCATGATTGACATTAATTTAATGTTTTCTTGGTCATAATATGTGTTATAGTCCTGCTTAGAAGCTATTTCTATCCAATGGCTGATTGTTTCAGAGTACTTTGCCTGAATTACTAACCACCTTCCGACCAGATCTTGTCTTGTATGATGCTGGAGTAGATCCACATTATGATGATGAACTAGGCAAATTAAGTCTTTCAGATGAAGGTAATTGTACAATAACTTGTGTCTTATAATTATACTTAGAGCTCTACCCAGCTGTAGTACATTTTATTATACATTTCACGATGTATATGGATAATTTTTTAAATCTAAATGTTCTAGGACTTAATCCGAGATAGCTGACATTACTTTTATTTCTCATTTTTTCGTCGTTCACTAACGTGGCATTTTGATGCTAAGTAACTGTTTTGTTCTTTCTCCAGTACCTTTACTCATACATGGTTTACTCTATATGTTTAACTTTTATTTCTCACAAAAGTAAATTTAATGTTTGCTCTGGCTAGGGAATGTGATGAATTTAAATAGTATGTTAAATTAAATCTGAAGTAGATGGAAACTGGGGTAATGATTAACAACATTTATTAACTAAGCTTAAACTAAAATTTCATAAAAAGTGAATTAAATATTTACAATTTAAACATGTATATATGGACATGTTATTAACAAATTTGTGTATGTGTTATTAAATTTGGGTACTATTTTTAACATTTGTATTAAAATAGTGTTCAGAAAAATTGTTTATCAACAATATGGGTTTCAACAACAATGTGGAAAACATTCACCCAATTGGATTCACAAAATATTTAATACATTACTGAAATTCTGTACAAACTTGACAAATATATTACATATATAAATAAATTACAAAAATATAATATAAAATGTATCTTGACGTAAGTTGTTTGTCTTCAATAGTTTTATGTTCATTTTTACACCTTCTTTATAATCAACTGGCCTCCATCATGGTTTCAATACCAATAACCCCTTCTTAGTCCATTGTTGTATCCTATCCTACTTCTTCTTCCTCTTTAATTTTTCATTTACCTATTTTCGTTTTTGTCTAATTCTCAAATCTAAATGAACATGATTTTTTGGATGATGATTAATTATTGATGATATGATTTTATTTTATTTACAAAATTACATATGAATGGGTGGTGAGTGATATGCTTTTGAGGGATACTTTCATTCCCCAGTTTAATAATCATCTGTATATGCATCATTTGAGCGTCTAAAACCAATTTATATTTAAGAATCATCTGTATTTGCATCATTTGAGCATCTAAAACCAATTTATATTTTAAGAATCATCTGTATTTGCATCATTTGAGCGTCTAAAACCAATTTATATTTTATTCGCTTAAAATTATAAGTTTTGCTCCTTGCTACCGTGCTCAAAAAAAGAAAAAACTTTATTTCTGTTATTTAATAAAACCATGATTTTTAATTTTTAGTATAAAATATTATAATAAGAAAACAAACTCGTAATGTGTACTATTTACTTTTCAAAATGAAGTTAATACACATTTTCTTGTCACAATATCCTTCATAGCAATAGTGTAAAATCATTATAAAATTCTTCTCTACAGTGCACTCCAAAGAAAAGTGGTAAAATCATTATAAAATTCTTCTCTTACTTTGCATTCCATAGCAAAGTGGTAAAATCATTACAAAATTCTTATCACACCTTGCACTCCACAGCAAAGGTGTAAAATCATTATAAAATTCTTCTCACACCTTGCATTCCACAGAAAAGTGGTAAAATCATTACAAAATTCTTATCACACCTTGCAACTCCACAGCAAAGGTGTAAAATCATTATAAAATTCTTCTCATACCTTGCACTCCACAGCAAAGTGGTAAAATCATTATAAAATTCTTATCACACCTTGCACTCCACAGCAAAGGTGTAAAATCATTATACAATTCTTATCACACCTTGCACTCCACAGCAAAGGTGTAAAATCATTATAAAATTCTTCTCACACCTTGCACTCCACAGCAAAGTGGTACAATCATTATAAAATTCTTATCACACCTTGCACTCCACAGCAAAGGTGTAAAATCATTATAAAATTCTTCTCACACCTTGCACTCCACAGCAAAGTGGTAAAATCATTATACAATTCTTATCACACCTTGCACTCCACAGTAAAGGTGTAAAATCATTATAAAATTCTTCTCACGCCTGGCACTTCACAGCAAAGGTGTAAAATTCTTCTCTCACTTTGCACTCCACAGCAAAGTGGTACAATCATTATAAAATTCTTCTCACACCTGG
>JAGFPH010000348.1:0-15405 GCA_018207615.1 Philaenus spumarius
ACAAATTAGAAAACTTGATCTGTTTCATATTAGTTCAAACTATATCTTAATAATATATCAAACAAGATACACCAAATTAGAAAATTGGAAAACAAATTAGAAAACTTGATCTGTTTTTGAAGTAAACAACTAGCCAAAAGAGCTAAGAAAACCATAGATTAGAAATTTTACTATATAAGTTACTTAAGCCGAAAACGAAGCAAGACGCGACGTGCGCAATTCATCGTCAGAACGGTTAACCAACCGATTCAACTTCAATACACAAGAAACAAACTTGGAAATCGATTGCTTTCCCGATCGATTTTTCTATGAGTTAATCTCGCGTTTTTCCTGTAGAAATCAAAATGTAATAAGACGTAAAATTTTTGTTTCGGAGTTCGGGAGGGGCAATTGCCCCCTTTGCCCCTCCCCTGGATCCGCGCCTGAACCGCGGTCGGGTACGGTGCTGCATGGAACTACAGCATTCATATCCCACTTAGGGATGGCGGTTATTGTAAAAATAGCTGGTTATCGGTTTTTCCGGTTTTTTCACAATCGGTTTAACCTAGCGGTTATAATTGCTCCAAAATACCGGTTTTTTAAATAACCGGTTTTTTTAGAAGAAAATAACGTATAGACAATTTTTTTATATTTACAAGAAATGGAAAAATAAACATTTATTTTTTATACAATTCTTAAAACAACCACACGATTCAAAGATTAGACATAAATTTGTACCGATACGTTTACAAAAATAAAAATAATGAATTTTAAAATAATTTACAACTAAAAATACAAGACAAAAATCAAATAAAATACACTATAAGACAATATAAAATAATGTAATTCATGGCAAATAATTATTGTCCAACCTATTTATAAAGTCTCTTTCACATTTATGTTTACTACAAGACTTAATAACAACACAATTTAACGTATAGACACAAATTTGTACCGATAATTTTACAAAAATAAAAGTAGACCTAATACATTTTAAAATAATTTAAAACTAAGATTGTGCCTGATTGGAGAAAATGCTACATGGCACAAAGACAGTTGCAATGCCATCTTGATAGTTGATAGAACTTAAAACAGAAATGTGTACTTGAGAAAAATAGGCAAACAAAAGTGATGCAATTGCAGCCATTCCACGATTTCACTAGTCCAGAACTATTGCAACGCAAGACAATCGTGTTAAATATTTTCATAAAATAGGATATATTAGTGTCGGTTTTTTTGCCCGGTTATTGAATATTTAAAAAAAAAACGGTTTTAATTGGGACAAAAAAATAACCGTAAAACCGATTAATCAAAACACAAAAAAAACCTGTTTTCGGTTAAAACCGGTAGGGTTTTCCCATCCCTAATCCCACTTCCTCGCCTTGACTGAAATGAATCATATATGTAGGTACTCGGCTCCAGCCGTAAATGTTTGTCACTATTTACGCTACTGGGGCTGGTTGGTTGTTGGAGCAGGCCGCCGGTAATTTTGAAGGTTTCCACAATCAAACATTTACATATTCTCATACATTTGATGAAAAGTGAAACGTTATCCGAATTATTTTCATTTTTCATTAATTCATATTAAATCTAATTTCATACACCTTAGAGGGAGCGCCCAGTAGTGGGGGCGCATCGGGATACTTCCCGATGTCCCGGCACGGCCCTGACTGGGTTGGTTCCTTCCTCTGGTGGTAATTCTATGATAACTTACTACAGGTACTTTAAAATAGATACCTCTTCCTTCTGAGGAATAAATTACTTTTAAATCTAGGCATTTTAAACTAGATAAAATGTAGAAAAATGTTTCAAATAAAAGATTTTAGTATTCATTTTTAGGTTTAAAATGTTATAATTAATTGTTTTTTTAAGTCGGCTTTGACTTTATAAGGAAAGTACTGAATTTAAGTTTGCTACTCTCAAAGTTCGAATGTAACAATAATGGTTGTGCAATGTATTTTACTGCGGACTACAACAACTATGATTTTAATAATTTGTGGAGGCAATATTGTGGCGTCAATGAGTCGATTGGGGGTATTTATGTAGGCCTAGGCTACTGTATCTGTTAAATGTGATAAAAGTGTAATTTCAGTCATAAAGGCCTACATTATAATATTGAACAATATGCCTACAAAGCGATTTGGCCTACATTTCTAAACTAAAGACTTAAATGAAGCCACAAACAACTGTTTACTTAACGCACACGCCAGAAAATGTGCGAAATTGCTAGTTGGGCAAGATCAAAAGCAAAGAACACGAGCCCACTGAAAATAGGAAATTAACGGAAATAGTCGATTGCTCAAAGTATGGAATAAACAAAAGCGTAAAGAGGCGCCAATGTGAAAATAAATATCGCGGGACTCGAATAAAGTGAAATGATGTGAAGAAATAGATAGTTGATTGACAGGAGTGAGAAGGAGATGGAAAACAGAACAAACAAACAGCGGGTACTCGCAACACATGTTACAGTTCTGTGTTCTAACCCGCCAGAGTACGGTTGGGTGGTCCTACCTCTAAATTTAGACAATTAAAGGTTACTGAGAGAAGGAAACTATGGTAATATAACTCTAAAGTACGCCTCTGTTTGGAAATAATTAGATTTACTATGTATGTAGGCCTACTTACAAAAACATCTCGGCTATTACATACTTTCGTAACGTCACAGCTATTTTTAACGAAGATTTCCTTGGAATTTACGTGATTGGCTGGATTGTATTAAAAAGGAGCTGCTTGGTATTCTTACCGGCTAACCGGCCATATCGGTCGTAGTAGGCCTGTCTAATTTTGTCTGTATTAAACTTTTGTTAAATTAATATTAAAGCGCTTGTCGAAAAACACTTTCTTTTTAGGCCTAATTAAAGGCGAATAGGTGTTTTGGTTTTCATTGCCTGAGGATCGAGAATATAATATATTGCTCTTAAAATAAAAAACAAACAAAAACACAATAATTAATAACTCCCACAAATAAAAGTAATTAACAATAGAAATAAAACCACTTTAAATTTTAAAACTAATTAAGACGAAAAGAAAACAAACCGCACCAAAAACTTAATGAGTTAATTTTAAGATGAAGTATATAAATATATATAGACTACATAAATATGCCTAAGCGGCTTTGTCCTGACTGTCTAACTGACATAGAATGGACGTACAGCAGAAACTACTTAAAATAAAAATACGAAAATTTGAAAGTATATTCTTATAGGGTCATAGTCATCATAGATGCTCACTAAAAAAGGATTTTGCAAATCTTTGATTTTAAGGCGTAAAATTGGTGAAAATACAAGGGTTTACTCCCAGCCCTATACACGATAAACATTTCATTCGGATCAAAAGCTTACTAACAGAAATTTAGGTTAGGCCTATAATACTGAACCAACTTAAATTTGTTGAAAGCATTTACATTCATTACCATGGCAATCAACTTAGCAAATTTAGAATCAGTTAATTATTCTTCAAACCAACAGATTTTTTAGGTTAGGAAATACAATCAGAAGCAGAAACTAACGAAAAAAGCTTACTGAATTGTAATTCAAACATCTATTGTTACATATATTATGATTAAAACAGTTGGTTTGGATCAAAAACTTATCATACTTTTAGGTTAGGCGTATACTGAACCAAAACACACGTTAATTGAAAGTATTTATCTACATTTTTACTATAGCAACCAACTTGGAAAATTTTGAATTAGCTAAATTAATCTTCACAACGAAAACAGTTTTTTTTTTAGATTAGGTAAAAGCGAACACAAACAAAAATCATTGAAAAGGCTTACTGTATATTGTTTCATTTAGTTTTCAATAAAATATAAAAATTTGTTTGAAATGTTGATTATTAATTATTTAAATATAATTGGTAAAATTAAACGCAGCGATAATTTGAATTATTGGGGATGGTGCGTGTCTACTTCGAACTCCGTTTTACATTATGCGCAGGTCACCGCTACTCCCATCACCCTACCCTTTTACAAGTGCATTTGTCCTAATTAATAGTAGTTTCCGTGAAAATATCATGCAGAGTATATAATAATTCGACCACGCAGCTGGGCCGCTGACGTGAGTTGAGCAAATTTCCAAAATTAAGTTTATATGCCTATGTTTTAGGGTTTCAACCAACAATTTGGGAAATAGGTCTACTGACGAAGGCGTTGATCAGCTGTCTGTGTGTACGCAATATATTAGTAGAATTTGTTTGCGCTTAGTGGCCTCGTGAGTTTGCATCACTTGGCTTCGAACCGGGTACTTTTATGGTATTTTACGTTTTGGTCGATTTTGGGGGAACCAAGCGAGCTATAAGGTCGCGTAAAAAAACAAAATGTGCAGAATAACATCCTACATTTATATTTTTAGAAAAAACTCTAAACAAAATTCATCCTCGTAGTAAAAATCTAAAAAAATTGCTAGCCTACTTCCGGTCAAAAAACGTACTTGCGGTTGTTGTATTTTTTTTGGCTAGCGAACTCGTCCGAGCCATATAGACAACCAACACGTATACCAAATTTGGACCAAATCGGACTTAAAATGCGGCCGCTAGAGTGCGAACACATATATATAAAGTGATTCAGTAAAGCGTAGCGGGCTATGCAGATTCAGATTCTACATGCAAAAATAAGTCGAAAATGTAAAATAACATTTTTTCGATTTCGGCTTAGTTTAGCCGTAAGCCGCCATTTTGTTTTTTTACAAAAACTCGCTGTAACTCTGGAAATAGATAAGATATCGACTTCAAATTTGGAATAAGCACTTTATATGTTACGATTAACAAGTGTACCAAACACAAAGAATTAATTTTTATAATTTTCAAAATGGCGGCCGTTACAAATTTTTAACGTAGAATAAGTTATCTTGAAATCGTTAACTTTACCAAAAATGTACAAGAAACAAAATATTTTCCTTTTTTAACGACAGACCAAATGCTTTTTTTGTAGTTTCAGTAGGTCAAAGGGTAACCGAGTTATCGACAAAAAGCATAATTTCTTGGTAATTGTCTACAACAACCAAAATTAGCCTAAAACCACAATTTTTTTAAAATTGAACAATTTGTGTAGTTATTTTTCTAGCGAGCTATCAGATTCTACATGCAAAAGTAAGTCGAAAATGTAGTATAACACTTTTCGATTTCGGCTTAGTTTAGCCGTAATTCGCTTGTAGACAATTAGGCCCCTACCAAGAAATTATGTTTTTTGTCGATAACTCGGTTGTAATTCGATAATAGTAATTCTATAGTCTGTGGCCTAATCCACGAACACCAAAGATTCACTATGCAGACGTTTTAAGGGTCGGCTCTAGCTGTCGGCCATGTTGGCTGACACTCCATAAGACCAATGTTAAATTAAAATCCAAATTTTTCCTTTATTTTTGATCGGAAAATTATAAACGATATGTCATTTTAAGCTATGGTCAATATGCATGCAAATGGCTTTTTAAAAACTAAGAAAAATATTTTGTTAAATATTTATTAACAATTTAAAACATTTATTTTTAATATTTTTTTATGTTGTCAGTATTAATTATAGCGAAAAACTACCAAGCCATTCGCATGAAGAATTTCGTCCCCAAGAGTTTGGTATTTTTTTTAAAACGCTATTTGAACAATTGCGGGTTTTAAATGGATTTAGGCTGAGCAATGTCCGTGTAATCTACCGCCGCTAGAGGGTGATTTTAAATATTTTTTTAAGATGTAACTATTAATTATAGCGAAAAATTACCAAGCCATTCTGATGAAGAACTTTATCCCCAAGAGTTTCGTATTTTTTAAAAAACGCTATTTGAATAATTGCGGGTTTTAAATGGATTTAGGATGAGCAATGTCCGCGTAACCTACCGCCGGTACAGGGAGTCGCAGGTTGCTTTCTGTTTTACTAGAGCCGACCCTTAACCCCAATCCAATAAAATGAGTACCATAAATTTGTAGTCAAAGTTGTTCCCGATGAAGACTGAAGAGCAGACATTCCTGAGTCACAGATGGGACTTGAAGATCCCTTGTCATCGCACGAGTCATCTCTGGCTTATGTCTTCACGGTTTACGAACACAATTAACAGAAACACGTAGGCTCCAATATTTAGCACCCATCAGAACCCGTGCTAAAACCGAATAGTAGGGACCACACTGACTTTAGCATTCGCTGAGGACGTTCCAGAAACTATGTTTGTTTCATGTAGCTGCTTGGAATCCAATCCCAAAACACATTGTAATGATATGTTAGCTATTTTATACATCATCAGAAAACAGGCTAACATAATTCCTTCCTCTACAAACACATAGTTTATAATTTATTTTTAATTGAGGTTTAGAAATAATCATAACCGCAAAGCTAATAATTATTTAAATAAAAATCGTTTTATGTGGGCCTAACATGTTTTAAAATGGTTTAAAAGCATTCAATAATTTTCCTCAGTCCATACATTTATAACCCTAAGTATGCAGATTGTCCTGTCTTGAAAATTTGTGATTGTGAAGTTTTAGTACTTATAAAAATACTTGTATATAAGATTTAAAACGAAAAACGTGGGATGCGTGCAACAGGTAGGCCTAGCTATAATAGATGCATAAATAGTTTTAACAAAATTGTATTGCACTGTTTTGTGAGCTTTCACACACTACTAGGCCTACTGTGTGGGTTACACTTTTTACTATTATCCACCTATTATCTACATAAACATCTTGAGATTATAACAGAGGCAAGTGGCAAATTTTAGGTTTGTTTCAGATTTTCTTCACCTGATCATATCTGAAAAAGAAAATTGTTATACCTACCTACCAATAATATATCAATCTGTTTGATTATTATCTTCCTGGAAAATAAAATAAAGAAACAAGCAAAATAAATTTTGTAAGAAGATTAAAATCGATTGCAAAATTTTTGCCGAACAGACAGAAAAGAAAGCGATTTAATATTGCATTGTCATCCAGTTTAGAACTACGTTTAAAGTTTCAAGTCTCTAGATCATCGGAAAGTTAATAATCGATTGCAAAATTTGTGCCTAACGGACAGACAGACAAGAAAGCGAGTTAATAAGAACGTGTTAAAATGATAAATAATGAAATGTCTGATATTACAATTACGTTATAACAAAAGTTGTAATAAAATAGGCTTACTAGTATCCCCTGATGTTGAAATTCGACCAGTTGTATCAGTATTTGTAAAGAAATTCGGAGTTTATTTGTATGCAAATTCTTAATTCTTACCTTGACGCTATAATACATCTAGTGTGTATTGTACCCTCACTTTTGACAGTTTAGCCAACAATAGATTTAAAGGACAGCAAACGATGGGTTTAATACAACATTTTCAACCACGGCCAATTCTTGTTTTGAAAATAACCATTGTTCCCAGGGCGGCGATGCTTCACATTAGTAAAAGTTTTACAATCATCGCTTAGGAAGTTTTTTAGTTAAAACTTCTTTAAAAAAATATAAACACAAAGATTATTATAGCTCACTAGCTGTCTACCGGCTTTGCTCGAATAGACAAATCAAAGTTAAATGTATATTAACAAAAAAATATATCAATAATATATAATATAATACACTATGTATTTCTTAAGGGGAGTTTTAATAACTTTGACCCCCCAAACCACCCCTAAAATTTCGAATGTTTTCAAAACCTTTCTTAGCGATCACCTAGGGCCTTAGAGGAAGCTATATACAAAATATCATTCCAATAGCGAGCACCTAAGGCCCTAGAGGAAGCTACATACCAAATTTCATTGCAATCCGTTCAGTAGTTGTTGAGAAATCGTGATGAGTGAGTGGTATTTGGCTTTTATATATATTATATAGATTAAAATTGTATAGTAATTTCTCAATTCTACAAGAATATTCACTCAGAAGGGTTTTTGTTTTAAATTGGCCCATAAAAAACTGACTCCCCCCCGCCCCCTTATACCTTTAAGCTTTAAGCAGATCCTCTAACACCGAATTTATGGGTTACTCGTTTCCTGTGACCGAAATAAAAAACAAAAGCGTCAATATTTCGAAATGGGTATTTGTTAGCGAATTTCAATTGGAAAGATGAGCTATTGCAACGACCCTTATGGTAAGACCTAAGGTCGGAAGTAGTAAATGAGCACCGATCATGGTTCCTAGAACACGTTTGAGGGGTCATTAGAAATTATATATATATATAAGTTATGGTTTGGTTTCGAGGATGTCTTTAAAAAAAAACACTTTTTATTAATTAAACAAGATTTTAATATACTTTTAAAACTTATTAATTAAACACAGTACATTTGATGTGCACTGAGTGCAACCTCGACTAACACTGGCTAGATAACGCTCTTGCGTGGAAACAATGAGAATGCTTACTGTGCTAAAAACTATAATATTCTACGAACTACAGTACTACTTAAGCTAAAATCCTCTACATAACTCCTCCATCCCTAAACAAAACTTCCGGGGGTGGTTGTGCTGCAGCCATCCTCGGGGTTGTCCTGGGAAACTTGTTGAGCAGTATGTATAGAAATCCTCCAATCATAACTCCATATAGTGCAATGGTCCAAACACTGATATTTTGGTTACCGCCATCTGCTTATCAATTCTGGAAATAGTATTAATATTAATTTTATCAAGTTCTAATTTTCTAATGTTTACCGAAAACTCTGGCTCTTGATCTTCTTGTAGATTCAGTTCTGGAACTTCTAGGAGCTTTGGATGTCCTCCTTTAGTTCTGGACATATGGAAGAGCTTTTTATTATTATATTTATACAATCGTATTATTGTTAGGTTTTATCAGAAATATACCTTGAAGGGTTATTATATTAGTTTCTTCTTGGTTAACTAATTTTAAAGTTTCTTTAGTACGGAAAGTTGCTAAATATTGGTTAAGTTCAGGGATCCAATCAATAAAATTATCGGTAATTTCCAGGGCTATATATTTACACATGTCTGCTTTATTGTCTTTGACTATAGTTCTTTCACAGTCCGTTGTCTCGTGTGATATTTGGTCGAATGAGCAAAAGTATTTGGAATCGATCTTATGGTTACAATTACTGTCTAAGCCTAGTGTCACAGAGCTAGAGACTAACATATAATTAACAGTGGGTATTACAGTAACATATTTTTCATCATAAATAGTTGGTACAGAACGTAATTGGTAAATATTAAAATCAGACTTTTTGACAATTGGTAAATTGAGAAAATATACAATGTTCTCTACATCTAGTTTACAACTTAGTTCTATTAGACTTTCTACTTCCCACATGTTTTCCGGTTTCGGCTCAATTGGTAATTGTTTGTCATAATATGTTTCTATTTTCTTTATTTCCAAATACAATTCTTTAATTGAAATTACACTTGGATGAAGTACATCACCAAGTTTACAAAATGTCAAAGAATTTTCCAAATAAATTACTACTTGCAATAACATGTTATATAAAATATTCAATTGATTAAGTATATTTTTAAGTTTTTCTAAAGCTACAAAATCATTTAGATTATTATTTACATAAATAATTTTAGATTTTAATTCAATAATGTTCTGTTCAATAATATTAAATGTTTTATTATATTCTATAATTATATTTTCACTGAAAGAGTATTGATGTTCTAATTGATTGGTTATGTCTCTTTGGCTACTACTAATTTGTTCCAATATATTATCATACCTTTTGCCATCGCAGGCGTCTAGATTACCTGTGATTACTTTTAACACAGACCCTAGACATCTATTATTATTCCCCTTCTGTTTCTTATATTATTAGTATTTTCTAACAAAACAATTTCTAATTTTTCTTTAACAATATCCCTAGTATGATTGATGAATTTAAAATAACTTACAATATCTCTAATTCTATTTCCATTGTCTGTCACAAATTCTACTTTTCCAGTTAGGCTGGCATTGCAGTTTTTACAATTGTTTGTAAAATGGTTTAGTACATTATTATAATAGTTTTCAACATGACTTACTTGCAAAACAAAATCTTTTAAATTAAAATAATGAACGAACGTATGATAAGACGACTTCAGTTTAGCAAGTCCTAAATCAATAGGAATTATTCCTAAGTTGGTGGAGATGTCTTTGATCTCTGCTGTGTGGGTAGCCGCTCGTTCAAGGAACAGGAGGTACCTGGAACAGGATTTAGATTTGGGTTATTGCTTATTTTCCGTGGTCTCTTAATTTTTGATAGGTGAATTTTTTGTTTGGTGTTGTGATGCCTGGTTTTAATTTCGGCAGTTTTCCTTTCCCTATTTATGGAAGATATTTCCTCTTTGTTGTATTTATTTTTTACATTATTTTGTTTTTGTAATGTTTTTACGTAAACGTCCTTGGGCACTTCCGGTAATGGCTCTTTATTTAAATTTCTTTTAGTTAGTATATCTTCTTTAGTTTTTTGATTGCGTATTTGAATTTGTTCATATAGCTTCCTTATTTTTTCTTTGTGACCTATCACGTAATCATTAATTAATTGATTTTCAATATCAATATTCAAAATATTATTAGGGTTGATATGTCCATATAATATCTCGAAAGGTGTGAGTTTAGTTACCGAATGTATGTTATTATTATAAGCAATGACTGCATATTTTACCTTTTTTGTTATATTTTCATTTTTAAATTCAACCTGATTATTTAAAAGCCTGATATTTTCAATAAGTGTAGAATGGAACCTTTCAACTAATCCGTTAGGAGATGGATTTTGGGTACTTGTGAAGTGTATTTTAATCCTGTGCAGTTCCAGCATTTCCTTGATAATTTTATTATTAAATTCAGTCCCATTGTCTGAAACGATAACTTCAGGGACACCGTGATGCGTAAAGTAATCTTACAATTTATCAGCTGTTTCAAGCGCGTGGGCGCCTCCAACACGGCACACTTGTGTATAGCGAGAGAATCCGTCAACGATACTAAGAAACCTACTCTTCTCTAGCGATATGCTATCTACATGCACTATTTGCAATGGCCTTGATGGTGTGGGTGTAAGGTTCATTTCAAGCTTTAATGGTACTCGCTCGTATTTCACAGCTAAACAAATTTCACAATTATTTATAAAATTTTGGATATGAGTTTTAATATTTGGCCAATAGTATTTTCGTTTAATTTGTTCATAAGTCTCCTGTATACCACGGTGGTTAGTTTTACTCGTATGATAATTTTCTATTATTTCCTGGATTTCCTCTTCTTCGGTTACATCTAACAATTTAGTGTTACATTTAGTTAAACATAGTTTAGAGTTTTTAAAGTCTTTCGCTACACAAGCTGCAAATCTTTCGTAAAAGTCGTTTTCAAAATAAATACTATATTTAACATTAGGCACTAAGTATTCTTTTATAAATTTAATGATGTCATTTTTGAAGTTTTTTTCAGATATTTCAACTATTAGTCTCATTGTACTGGTTCCGAATAGTTTTAGTATTTTTATATTTTTTGGTTGGTGATTTATAAGAGTTAGAAAGATTTGATTTTTCCCAAAGTTTACCGGTTCGTCCGAGATAGGTATTCCAACTTACGTATTCCCGTCGGAGTTTGAGTGGGCAGTTTGGTCATCTTCCTCGCTGGTTTCCTCTTGACTTGTCGAATGTGCGTCTTCTTCTGCGTCAAAGTGTGCGATCATTGACTCATTGTCCTTTAACTCTGGAAAGTGTAACCTAGTTGCTTCGGCTATTATTCTGTCTAAATCTTCATCTGCAGGATCTTGATCGTTTACCTTCTGTTCAGTGATATTTAGCTGTATTCTTGATAGGGCGTCTGCGTTTTTGTTCAATTTCCCTTTTTTGTATTTTATCTCGTAGTCGTACTCTTCTAATTTCAGTCTCCATCTTAGTAACCTGGAATTAGGCTCTTTAACTGAAAATAACCACTGAAGAGGCTTATGATCCGTATAGATTTTGAATTTCCTACCGTATATGTAAGGCCTGAAATATTTAGTTCCAAAAACTATTGCAAGGAGTTCCTTCTCTATAGCTGAATATTGCGTCTCGCTTTTGTTAAGCGTTCTGCTGGCGTAAGCAATTGGTAGGTCTGCTCCATTTTTTATTTGGGATAGGATTGCCCCCACCGCATAGTTGCTAGCGTCTGTTGTCAGTATGAACTCTTTATCAAAATCAGGATATTGTAACAGAGGTTCGTTACATAAGATGTCTTTACATATTTCAAAACTATTTACGTATTCAGGTTTATTTATGTCGATTTTGATTTCCTTTTTTTAAACAGTGAGTCAGTGGTTTAGTCAATTTTGCGAAATCTTTAATGAATTTTCTGTAGTATCCTAGTAATCCGAGAAATCCTTTGATTTCTTTTGTGATTTTTGGAATCGGGTAATTCTTTATGGCTTTAATTTTGTCGGGATTGGGTTTAACTCCCTCGGGTGTTACAATATGTCCCAGATAGGCTACTTCCTTCCTTAGAAATTCTGTTTTATCGAGTTGCACTTTAAAGTTGGCTTCTCTCAATCTATTGAAAACTTCCCTTAATCTGTCTATGTGTTCTTTTAAGCTAGTAGAGTAAATTAAAATGTCGTCCAAATAAACAAGGGCCGTTTCATTTTGAATTCCCCTTAATATATTATTCATAATTCTTTGGAAAGTCGGAGGACTATTCTTTAGGCCAATCCGTAGAAATTCATAATGACCAGTTTCTGTTGAGAAGGCAATTTTTGCGACACTATCAGGGTGCATTTCCACCTGATGAAATCCAGATACTAGATCGAGAGTACTAAAATATTGAGATCTGCCCAGTTTATCTAAAATATCAGTTATATTAGGAAGAGGAAATTTGTCATCGATTGTTTTAGCATTTAGACCCCTGAAATCAATCACTAGTCTAAATTTTGGCTTATTGGACGCGTCTGGTTTTTTGGGACGATCCAAACGGGTGAATTCCACGGCGAGTGTGAAGATTGTATTATTTTTTGATTTAACATATCTTGTATTTGTTTATCTACCTCTTTTCGATAAATTTCTAGGTAACGGCAATTTCTTGAATAAACAGGGATTTCATCCGTCGTTCTGATTTCATGTTTAATTTTGTTTGTGAAGGTTAGGTCATCATTTTCCGAATAAAATATGTCAGGATATTCTTTTAGTAACTTCCAAATTTCATTTTTCTCTTCCGAATTCATGTGATCTGTTCTGATTTTTGTAAAGTCTAATTTATTTTTTTTATTTAAAAAATTTAGGTTAGGGCTTCTTCTTATGGCTTTCTTGCTTATCATATTTACAGATTTCATAGTCTTTTAGTGATTCGACATTTAAAGGCTCAGCTGTTAGACTTCGGTCTTCAGTGGAAATATTTATAATAGGACAAAGAGCTTCCCCTTCTGTAATTTTCACTAAACACTGAGGTATTTCTAGTCCATTGACTTGTTTGTACGATAATACCCCCTCTCCATTGTTTAAATTGGCTACTTTTATTTTTATTATTTCTTTTGATCTTGCTTTAATGAGATGGCTTGTGAACTTCTTTGGAGGCCTAACATTATCGTTAGAATTGTTATTATTTTTTGTTTCTGTATTAAAATAATGTATAGGAATTTTCTTTCCGCAAAATATTAGTTGATGATGAGTGAAATCTAAATTTATTTTTAATTCTTTCAAATTATCGAGTCCCAGTAGTAAATCAAAGTTTTTGTGGAAATTAAATAAGTAAAATTTTGTTTGTTTCATTCCTAGTAACGGTAATTCGCAACTAAATTTTTCTTTGGAGACACCGTGTGCTGTGGAAACTTCAAAAAGTTCTTGTTTCAATGTGTCTTTGAACAACTGAAATGCTAACTGCTTGTTAACAAAAGATCTGGTGCTACCTGTGTCAATTAATATTTTTAGGTTAGTTTTGGGGCCGATAATATATGGTAATTCGTTAGTACTGTCTTCAATGTGCATTATGGAAAATTTGTTTTCATTATAGTAAGTCCTAAAAAATGATTCTGAGCTTGTTCATTTTCGGGCGTTACTCCGCATGCGTTATCTTCCTGCAATGAGTTGTCAATTTCGTTACAATCGTTATAGTTTTCAAGGCTGTAGTCCGGTTCTAATTCTTCCGATAGGTAACAATCTGTCATTTGTTCTGTCAGTTGAGCTAACGAATGATCGTAATTTTCCTTATCTATTGGTTTTCCTACCATGTGGTAAAGTTTATTTTGTCTAACCGTGTTCTCTGTCTGACGTGTAGAGATACTCATGGGCGTTGGTTGATAAGTTTGATTAGTTTTTTTAACACTGTTAGGTACAAAATGTCTTTGTGGTTGATTGTGGGGTTGTCTGTTTACCCAGTTAGGATTAGGTTGTGCAGGCTGTCTGTAAGGACTTTGTTGATGGAATTGATGGTTAGGCATTGGTTTACGAATTGGCATGTATTGGGGTTTTTGTGGGATATTTGGTCGGCTTGTTTGAAACAATTTGTTATTTTTAAATTGGAAATCATTTGTAAGCATATTGAGTACTTCTTCGAGTGTTTTGGGGGTTTTTAGTGCGCATTAGCGACCCTAGCGGTTCCTGAAGTCCCCTTAACATAACTCTTAACGCTAGTTGTTGTGCATATGTACATAAAACATCCTTAGCTGTTGGTTCTTTATTAACAAAGAATGCTATTTGTAAATTTAACAACTTTTGCACCTTTTCATAGAATTTAAATGGTGATTCCCCATTTTCCTGCTTTAACTCTGTCATTTCAAGGTTTAATGTGAAACAGTCTCTTTTGTCTAAATAACTAGCTAGTAAGATTTGTTTAACCTCATTCCAAGCATAAGTGTTAGAATTAACTACTATATCAAGAGCCTGTCCCTTTAACTTTGCCAATATTCAACCTTTGCCTTTAACTTTGAGAAAAGGTATTCATTTTGAAAATCTTCTATTTTACTAGTAACAAAGAATTTATTAACTATTTTGTCATATATGGTAATAAATCGATTGAGCATAGTCGGCTCCCCGTTAAATTCCGGTATCATGTCTAAGTATTCTTTTTTTAGAGTTGGGGTAGTCATTGTTATGCTTATTGTTAAACAAAATTAAATTAAAATTAAAAGATAAAAAGATTATTTAAATTCAATTGTTTGATTTTCTGATTTAAAATTAATAAACAAATAATCTTAACAATATAATTATATAACTAGGTACTTAACAAGTTTACTTACAATAAGTTCCAAAATACTTTGCTCATTTTTCACAACGCGCGTATTTCTTTATTTTCTGTGTTCGCTGGAACACGTCGCACTTCACTCACTTTTCACAATTTTCACTCCACTTTCTTTGTAGAAATCCGCTCTACAGTTGCAAATATTCACTTTGCTGATTGCTTGTACTAAATTTAATAATGTACACTTATTAAATTAAGCTGTCGATCCTTCTTGATAATATTCACTTATCGTGGACGATCTGTTCGACACTTCGGTTAATCAGTTAAAACTGAAGAAAAACTATATGCACTAATTTTCCCGATGTGTCCTACCGACTGCGCCAGTTATGGTTTGGTTTCGAGGATGTGTCTTT
>JAGFPH010000348.1:20532-32572 GCA_018207615.1 Philaenus spumarius
CAAGACTTTTCTGTCATTTAATAACAAAAACTATTTGTTTATAATAATACCGAGGTCATCACTGCAAGTGGTATAACTTTATCTTTTCTGTATTTTTTAACTTTAAAATAAGTTGTTCTATAATATTAAAAGTAGTATAGACCGTAGCAAAAATATAACGGCAGAGGGAAGATTTGATCAAACTATTCTCGACATACATTGCATACTCCTTAGACCGTATAACCATTAAGACTTTAAAAAAAAAACACACACACACATCAAAAATGATCTAATACGTGTAGATTGTTAAAAAACGTAAAACAAGATAAAATATGTTGATGAAATGGTACATTGTAATGTAAAACAAAACAATATGTTATCATTGCATTATTCGTTAAGTTTATTAATTCTTCGTTAATACAATTTTAACGAGTAATAAAATCTATTTCACCCAATCAAAAAATACAGATTTTTGTTCGAATTTATTTGTAGCATTGTTGTAATTAAAAGCAAAGTTTATAATGTAGCACATTTTTTATAGTTACCTTGAATCTGTAGTAAATGTACATATTAAAAAGTTAGTAGAATTTGTTTGCACCCAAGCCTCCAGCTTCGACTCACGCACTCCTTCGTTCCACTCGCAGCGGAAAAACTCGCTTTACGACTTTGCCCTTCGGCTTTGCTGCCTCGGGATATGGACTGCTTCGCTTTGCTCACAGAGTACAAACTCGGCCGTTGAGTCTCGAAGCAACCACGGTACTTTTATAATATTTTACGTTTTAATTGATTTTGGGGGAACCAAGCGAGCTATAAGGTCGTGTAAAAAACAAAATGTGCAGAATAATATCCTAAAACTCTAAAAAAGTTGCATTCTCGTACCAAAAATCTCAAAAAATTTATACTTTCGAGTCAAAAAACGTACTTACGGTTGTTGGATTTTTTTGGCTAATGAACTCGGCCGAGCGACGTAGACAACCAAAGTGTGCATCAAATTTGGATTAAATCGGACGTAAAATGCGGCCGTTAGAGGGCGATCACATAATATATACATACAGGATGTTTCCTAAATAAGAAGCCAAACTTCCATTTTGCCATATCTGCCATTTTGTTTTGTTTACAAAATAATTCATAGGCCTATCTAGACAAATGTTTGACTGATTGAGTTCAAACTTGGCATGAAGTTTAACCTAATAATGATCTGCATGAAGTTTAACCTAATAATGATCTGCTCAAGAAAAATAAGCGATTATAAAAAACTATGCGTTTTAAAATGGCGGCTATTTGAAAATTTTAAACCTAATTTACTCAAAAACCATAAATTTCAACAAAAAATATTAAGACCTCTTTTTTGTAGCCCTTTTGATTCTCTATCGGATGGCGTTACTGTCAAAACAATTGAATGAAGGATAGTAGTTATGAGCAATAATTGGTTTGTTCCAACAGGCATCCTATATACCAACGCTATATACATATATATCTAATTTAATGACACCCCCAAATTTGTTCTGGGGACCATGATCGGTGCTCATTTACTACTTCCGACCTTAGGTTTAACTACAAGGGTCACTGCAATAAATAGCTCATCTTTATTATGGAAATCGTCTAATAATTGTTTAATATATAATTAAATTAATACTTACATAGTCTATTAAATAATAAATAACTATATACATAATATAAAATATAATTAAATCTATCCTTTACAAAAAGGATATTTTAAATAATTAATAATAACATGTTATTAAAAAATGTATTAATAAATAACTATATAATATAATAATATATAATTAAATTAATAACTTATATATTAAATAATTTAATAATATTTATAATTAGAACCTATTCTATAAAATATATCTTGAAAATGTTACTAATAATATTATAGATTAATAACCTATTATCTATATTAGGTAACGAAAAAATTAGTTAATTACTTATTATTAAACTTATAAAATAGAGAATTATAGATAAAATATTGAATAAATACATATTTATATTGCTATAGATGGATTTACGTGTACAATTAATTGAGAAATGATTAAATATTATTATTATTTTTATTTATTTATATATTGCTCACAGTCTTACAGCATTTTTCAACTTCGTGGCTCAGCTTTCCAGCCATTTAGCCTTATATATATATATATATACTAGCAGGCGCGGATACAGGGGGAGGGTCATGGGGGTCATGACCCCCCCCTATGTTTGATTTAACCCTACAAGCGCCAAATAACACTATACTGTCGTCTCAGCCTGCCAAGCAAGTGGCAGGCAGCATTATTGTATCGTCTGATTGTGTTGAATGTTTCACCCACTATAAATCATTCAATCTCAATAAAACAAAAACAGTTGGAAAATAAATCTTTTAAACATTAATTTTTGTATTTACAAATTTGTTCTAAAACGTATATTTACATATTATTATGTAACATCGTTTGTAATTATTGTAGTTGTCTAAAAAGATGACGCCGCGCGAGAAACAAAAAGAAAAGACACAAAACTTTTCACTTTTCTAAGGCTCATAATCGTTAGGCAAACTTGTTTTGAAAGAATATAAGGTCACCTTTGGATTCGTCAAGATTTGAACTTTCTAACATTGTCTTCCAATAATTCGTCACTCTTATGATTTTTTTTAGATATTATGAAGTTTTCTGTAAACCCTTAAGATTTGACATTTTTTCAACCAATGAGCAAGCATATTTTGTAATCGATATATCTAGTATAAATCGATATACTTGTACAGTGATGTTTATATGGATTTCGGTGTAAATTCTATATTTTCGTTTGATATAACCATTGACTATATAACTATTACTTATATAGTCAATGATATAACGAAAACCTGATTTACTGTTCATGGGCCACAGCTATAGGTCTTGTCTGTGACATATGTACCATTGCGCCGATTGTCTTAGCGCATTTAGCCCAGACTATAAATAAAAAAGAAGTCTAATTTTGTTATTGAATTTAACAGCAAGCGACATCAATTGTGAATTTAAGGGTAGCACAAGGGTATGTAAAAACAAAATCTATTAGGCAAGAAGCTTTTGTATAAACAAAAATTACAATAAATTAGGATTTTTGGGTTTTTCGTTAATTTTATAAAAAAATATGAATGGATCACGATACTTCTAAAAAACCTACAAATTGTTTTTTATAGACTCTGATTGGACCATTTTTCAATGAGAAAAGTCGGAAAAACGCTTAAAAACTACTATTTTTTAAAAGTTCATATCTTTGTCAATTTACAATATTAAGGGCAGATTTTTCAGAAAATTATTGTTTATCATGTGTTCTTCAAACAGGTAGAAAATGAAATTTGTCGCATTAATAGTTTTTGCACAATTTCAGTATAAATAATGTAGGCCATTATCTATACTAATCTATACTAATATTATAAAGAGGTAAAGTTTGTTTGTTTGTTTGTTTGTTTGTTTGTTTGTTTGTATGTAGGGGGTAATCTCTGGCGCTACTGAACCGATTAAAAAAATAGTATTACTAATAAAAAGCTACACTATCCCTGAGTAACATAGGCTATAATTCATTTCGGTAAAAACCTTTTTTTATTTTAATATTTGTAAATTTAGTCGGAAAAAATCTTAGATTAGGCCTGGAATGATAAACCAACACATGTACGTATTTACATTTATTACCATAGCAACCAATTGAATAAAATAACAGATAATATAGATGTTTGCTTCAATATTTCCATTAACAGCTGATTTCAAAATTTGAAGCTATTATTTTTGTATTTCTAGCTTTTAGGTTAGGGTTTTAAAGTGTAGACCTGAGCTTTGCTGGTTCTTTTTAACTATTATTAACTGCTGTTATAAAATATAAGAAATAATTTGGATTGAACATTTAACATTATTTACCATCTTAGTTTTGAGGTTATTATTAATACTACAACTTTTATTATAAATAAAACATAACGTATGTTTTTAGAAGGTTCCATTGGGGGTTGGCGTGCGAAGCACGCAGGGGTCTCCCCTAGTCTTACATAATTTGCCCAATTAACCTGAATGGCCCATTTTAAATTTACCAAACGGATTCTGAAAGTAGACCTTAAAATCTACAATTCGTATATCTGCTATTTTTTAATAAGGTTGATAAAGTATAGTAAAAATGCTTCAGAACATAGTGTAAAACGCGTAAATTTGCGGCCGACGCCGATGGTAAATTTGCCAGAAGGCGGTAGTGAAGGAAACAGCAGCCTGTTGCGCGCAGCCAGCAGTTCTCTTCTCATCTTATGCAAGATAATGGAATACATTTTTTATACTGCAATTGTGCAAAAACTATTAGTGCGACAAATTTCATCTTACTCTTGTCTGAAGTACACATACTAAACAATAATTTTCCAAAATATCTGCCCTAAATAATGTAAATTAACAAAGATATGAACTTTTGAAGAATAGTAATTTTTAAGCGTTTTCCGACTTTTCTCGGTGAGAAATATTCCGATCGAGGTTTTCAAAAACCATTTTGTAGGTTTTTTAATTCTCTACAAATGTTTCGTTGGATGTATCGTGATCCTTGCATAAATTTGTATAATATCAACGAACAACCCAAAAAGTCCAAATTTATTGTTATTTTTGTTTATAAAAAATGCGCAAAAATTTCCTTGCCTGATAAATTTTGTATGTTATACACCTATGTGCTACCTTTAAAGCCACTGTGGATGTCACTTGCTGAAATTCAATAACAATACAAAATTTATTTGTTGGGCTAAAATTGTTTTACGGAGCGCGCCGCTGTATGGAGTTGTATGACTTAAATAAGTGAGAGCTTGTGTTAGGTTGTTTTAAATTTAGTGAAACAAAGTGGTTTTAATGAAGTTATGATTTTAGTACCGTTCCTGTTAACTCTTCAGTAATTATGGTTTATTTTATTCTTTAATCTGCAAGAAACTCTTGCTCTTTCAAGAAAATATTTATGGCCTAGAAATGCATTAAAAAACTATTCCATAGAGTTTATACATATTTTTTAATTCCCCAGACCCGTTGTTGTTAAATTCTTGATAATGTTATTTTCGACTTCTTATGACCCCTCCCAAAATGAAATCCTGTATCCGCCCCTGTATACTAGGGGCTCTGCCCCTGGACGCTTCGCGTCCCAACCCCGCCTCGGACTTCGGCCTCAGGTGGCTGCTTCGTTTCGCTCGCAGTTGAAAAATTCGCTAAAGAATCTCGTTAATCTTTGGCTCGTTTGTACATAGGTGACCGAGCATAAATCAGCTCTTTTATTTGGCAGCTGACTCAAACTCATTAAAAATTATCTCCATAAGATTAACATGGGAAATTTGAAGGATTGTTTGGCGGAGCTCCTTCTCGGATTAATGGTGCCTAAATGGATGATTGGATCTTGAATATGACGGAAAATCTCTTCTTTGAAATTTAATTTTATACAACTTTTGTATTTAACATTTTTTGCTATCTCTTACCGCTTTCTTACTAAATGCGCTCAAAGTGGGAAAATTAAGAAATTGAAAAAATCTAAAAAATCTTTCCCGCCCAAAAGGTGGTTCCAAAATAAAAAAATATTAAATTCTGGCAGTTTTCCCAAAAGTTTCTCGTCGAGAGCTTTAATTCAAGTATGAGGTCGAGCGAGGGGGTACGATTACGGGAAATGCCTAATAATTAATGTCAGTGAATCGGTGAAATCGTCTAGCTTTAAGAACTTTGGGCGGAGCCTCCCTACTCGGATGAATAGTGGCTAAATGGATGATTGGATCTTGAATCTGACGGAAAAATCTCTTCTTTGAAATTTAATTTTCTACAACTTTTGTATTTAACATTTTTTGCTATCTCTTACCGTTTTCTTACTAAATGCGCTCAAAGTGGGAAAATGAAGAAATTGAAAAATCTTAAAATTCTTTCCCGCCCAAAAGGTGGTTCCAAAATTAAAAAATGTTAAATTATGGCAATTTTTCCAAAAGTTTCTCGTCGAGAGCTTTAATTCAAGTATGAGGTCGAGGGGGGTACGATTACGGGAAGTGCCTAATAATTAATGTCAGTTATATATAACACTGATATAACCGTCTAGCTTTATATAAGTAGATATATCCCTTTCCCATAACAAAATAACATTTCTCAAAATAACTAATAACTACAACACAACAAAACTTAATTATCATATTAACTTAATTTAACAACTAATCCACTCCACAAAATTTAACGATTACCTTAATTACATAAGTATAAATGATAACATATATATAAATCAAACCAAAAACAATTATATCATACAATTATATCACCATTTCTATAAATAAATTCTATACTTATTAACAATTTTAAATAATTTTATAAATAATAATTACATGTACAAACGACAACATTTATCTACATACCGTTACCAGCTTACTTATCTACCTCATTCCATTTCTTTCTAATTATTGCCATAAACAAATTGATCGTCATTGCTTCTACCAATAAATAAAAAATTATTCTCCTCAGACCTCCATGATATATTATTATTAGCACATTACTCATATTTTAAAACGTACATTTCTTTAGAATTTGCAGACAAAATATATAATTTAGTACGTTTTCTCAGCATTTACGAAACCAATGCTACTTGTATTGAATGTTCACACTCTCTTACGTCACATTGTGTCTTTGTAAGTAACATAAAACGTTAATAGTTGTATACATTAAGGGAATGGTTTAGGCCTGTGTACAGCTGGTAAAGGGTTACCGCCATTGCTCAAAGCTCGAGTCTCACCCTGGAGTAAAATGGTGTCAAAAATCATTTTTATGTGAAGTGCCGACATTACATCTTGGGTGGTCCTACTAGGCGCCAATCTGGGGCGTGCATGGCTCCCGTTCGACTCTAGTGGTACTTTGTGAGAGATAAAGGGCGAATTTAAATTCTTTAGTAACAATTTAGTTCTTCTAATTACTAGTCAGATGTAGGCGAACCATTTTATTCTTATCAGATATTTAAATGTTTAGCAAATTGTGTAATACAAGTTAAAGCAGAAGTTTTTACTATTACGTAGACCCTATATATAATGTAAACTATAAATGAATAACCTGTAGAAATGGAAATATATTTTGTTATATTTTCAAATCAAAAAGTCTACTTCAAAATGTATTTAATAAATGTTGATCTTCACCATAAATAAATAATGGCGTTTATGAAAGCATTATAACGTACACCGAACTCTATACGTCCATTTTACTTAAATATTATACATAGTAAAATGTTGAAAATAATCAAACGGTAAAGATCAGACAGCTAGTTATAACCTGTCAGCTTTACAGCGAATAAACCACTGTTTGCTTTACTTCCGCCGTCTTACCACAAATTTTGGGAATACGAATATGTTTGTGGGTGAAAAATGTGCAATCTATGCTGACATTATAAAGAGGTAAAGTTTTTTTGTTCTAAAGACAAAATTGTTTTACCAGGCCAATTTCAAAAAAATTTGCCAAATTGCATGTTTAAATATATTGGGAAAATTTTAAATTTTTTCAGAAAAATGTTGTGGAAATAGAAAATTAGCAAATTTATTCCCTTCAAAGATTTTTAAATCAGCTGATCTTCAAAACAGCGATTTTAATGCTTATAGTCTATAAGTCTGTTTATCTTATCTTCTAAAGCGAGAGATAATTGTCTGTCTGCTAAATGAATCTGGAATCTCCGTCTAAGGATTTTTGATTTTTTGATTTTATATGGGGCTTTTGGCCACGAGAAATCGATTGGAAATGGTCACCAGTCTGGGAAAATTCGTTTTCTACGTCTTTTTATTAAATTAAAAAGTGAAATTTGTCCATTTTAAACAATACAAAGCACAGCTGATGCAAATGTTTTCAATGTCATTACAATAATCATCTGTTTTCTTTTAAACTGTATTTTATTAGACGTAAGCCTAATGTTGTATCTATTTATAGTTACCATGGCAACGAATACTTCTGCTAAATAAACATACCCTTTATTTAGTTGTTTAATGTTATAGGCCTAACCTAAACGATGTTCACGAAAATTTGCAATAATAGTTATTGACGTGAGCGAACTAGGCCCTAGGCCTAAATCGATATTGAAATATTAAACTTTAATTTAGGCCTGACTTATTTCTGAGGCATAGCGTTGAGATTATGGTTAATCCTTTAAACTGTATTTTTATTACAGGTAAGCCTAATGTTGTATATACCCTTTATTTAGTTGTTTAATGTTATAGGCCTAACCTCAAAACTCAATAATCCAATATTTATTATTGAAATCATAGCCCTGCTTATAATCGAGCTTTAGCTCGGTCTCCTGGTATTTGTTGTAATCTAAAAGTCTAACTGTAGGCCTATAACACCTTATATCATAGGCTATAACTGAATAAATGCAATTACTGTATATAAATCTTTTATCACAACTTACATTGACGATGAAATAAATCTGTTTTTCAAATTAACTGTTTTTTTTTTTTTTTTTTTTTAAGATAGATTTCTAAGTTCAACCTATTTACCCGTAAGCTAAACATGTATACACATTGTAAACGGTCTCGATATTGTGTCGACTAATAAATTGTTTGTTCTGCCATCTTATTGCGGTCACTTCTTGCAGGTTGGTTTCATTAAGAATTTTCATTCAGGCATTATCAAACCTACATTGTGAATGTTTTCGTGTAAGTGTTTCATTTTATAAACTTGACGTGCATCAACGAATGTAAAGGACTAGTGAAGGTTTGATAATGCCTGACTAGAAAAGGCGAAACGTACGTAACCAGCAAATAAAAAAGAAAAATATAGGACTGAGAGCTGTAAATATACAAAAAAGTAAATTTATAGTTATATTTGTTTTACTTTTTCTGGTTGCAATTAAATCTCTTAAATGTTTTTAAATACCAACAATGTTTACTAATATAAAATGTACAAAAAAAAAGAACATCAATGTACTTCCCACCGATGCCGGGTGGATTGCCTTTGGAATGTTTAAGATTCTGGAATTGTCGTAGCAATATAATTTCTCACGACGATGGTTCAAACCCTGTAAACAGTAAAACGGAGCACAAGAAATCTCAAGTTTGGGAGTGTAGAGCAATTAAAGAGCTGGTTATTACCCACCACATGTGGTGGCAGAGTACCCTTACAAATTTGTTGTTTTTACCGTTTTTTTTTATTCAGAGTTTATCTTTCGCAGGGTGTATGGGACGGATTCTGTGCCCATCATTTGTTCCAGGCTTGACACTCTCAAAAGAGATATAGTAAGAGTAAGACGAGACGGAGAGGTTAGAAGATAAAATACCAAGTGTGAAATTGCCATAAGGAACAGTCAATCACAGAACAATAAACCTACGACAAGACAACCGTGAAATATTTACACGTGTTAAACACAACTAACCAACACCAAACATTTTCTTCTATTTGTCTTGTCTTCATGTGGCTACAATCACTGAAGAAACAATACAATGGTTGTATAGGGGGAGTGGGAAGTGGTTAAATTAAAGATAGCGAGAGTCAAGCATTGTAACTCAAATAATTATAATTTTAAATAACTTGTATAGCAGAGTGACCTAGATGTTAAGGGGCGTAGCTTTGAACCCAGTTACTGGCTATTGATTTTTGTTGTTGTTACAAATCAAATAAATTTACCTGTGATATATACGCTGCTTTTCCGTCCTTATTAGTGTAACTGGCAGTATTGGCTTTCAGCAAAAACGTGAATAAAGTGGCCTTTAAGTGAATAAGTGGATATTATAATAAAATCACTTTATTTTAGGTCAATATCACTGAGGTACAGACTTTGTCGTTAAACAATGTTGGGTTATTAACGCAAGTGTGTGAGAATTAGTGTTATTGTTATTATTCTTAAATAATTCCTTCTCACCCGTCAAGCTCAAAGTTTATCAATTGCTTCGTTATGTTTACAAAAGATGTAAGTTTGGTTTATTTCACATCAAAGTATTATTAACTTCTGTTAACATTTTTTAAATTGAAGGATCCCGTAGAACTAATAATTGAAACAAAGTTATGAAACTTGAATATGAATGGATGTACCATAATATTCAGGATGACTTTTTGAAAACCTACCACCTCCATTATTATTAGAAAACGGAAAGAAATATACAAAATCCGATCTCGGGACTGTTATTCGCAGTCAGGAGGAACATTAAAACCCTATTTATAAATTCCAAAACCCTCCTATTAAAACCCATCTAAAAAAAATGGCGGCTATTTGTCATGATTAGGCTTACAATTACTGAAGTCAAGTTCAACAGAAACCTTCCTAAGATTATCTTCTTACAAAATTTGAAATGGACACATATGACTTGAGATACATCAAATTGAAGCCCTATGTGCACTGCTGTGATGGTAAGAAAATGAATATTGGCTTAAGCATTCGTTCGCTGGGATGGAAAAAATTATTTTATGAGTTATTTTTATATTATTTAAATAAACGGAAATAGGTATCCAAAATCCGGTCTCTCGGGACAGTTATTAATCTTTTATGAGAACCTAAAAAAATGTTTGCAAAATCCTCCCCCCCCCCACTCTTTTCACCAAATGTCAAAATGAATTTCTCTTATAAAACATGCATTTCTGTGGTAATAAAATACAAATTGCTTAACGTATTTTTACGTTAAAGTTACAACTATATGAACCACTTCTTAAGGAGTATCAGCCGCAATAAAGAAATTAAAGTGAAAGTACCGTAAGGCATACGTTTTTATTTTCCCTTATTAGCGAATAGGAAAGAAGTTCCTTGCTATTTATGAATCGGGTAAACTTGGCTCTTGTTTATTTCATGCCGATGAATTTGTCCAGTTTTAAATATTGAACTTTGTAAAGTTATTATTTTCATAATGCGATAACCTACCTTTATACAATTCTAGAAAATAATTTACAAAATAATATTTTTGAGAGTAGATAGGGGAAAGGGTTTTGGGATTTAGTAAATAGGTTTCTATGGTCCCGTGATGTCGGTGAATAACACTGTCCCGAGATCAGATGTTGCATACCATCTTCTAAATCAGATCTTCTAAGATCAGATGTTCTTTCCATCTTTTAAATAATAAATAATAGTAAGTTATATAAAATATTATACAATATAATTATATTGGAAACACTAATCTTGTTTTGATAATTATATTAAGGTTTCTTTAACAATTTAACAAAAAAACCCGATTGCGATAGAATCTGAAGGTGTACTGTGTTAACACGTTCACTGCTAAGGACGCACATGTGAGCTTGACAATTAATTAACACTATGAGAAGTGGCCGACGTCAACACCGAGAAGCATTGCGTGCTTCGCAAGCCAACCCCCCATATTGGGAGTATTTTCAATTCACAATGTATTGTGTGTTTCGCACACCAATCCCCGTAATGGGAGTATTTTCAATACATAATGCATTGCGTGCTTCGCACGCCAATTTTAAGCCTATGTGCGTCCGCTTTAAAATATTAGTGATTGTTATGTAGAAAGGTTCAAAAATAAAAAATAAAGTAATTTCTACTCATTTAGGTTATAAATATAAAAAATGAAAGCTCCTAGCATAGGAAATACTAAATTTGCTTAGCAGTGAACGTGTTAATTGCAATCCTGTTGAACTTGACTTCAGTAATTGTATGTAACAGAGGCGCGCGTTACAAGCCAGGAAATGTGTTTTAACTCGTTGTCCAACGTAAACAAACGACTACAAGATGCGCCAAATCATCGACAAGCAAGATACAAATCAGACAACAACAACAAACACGTCCCGGTCCCTGGATAATAAAACTGAGAAAAAACTATTTTTGGAGATGATACAATTTGTAAACATCTCGACCGTAAAATGTTCGTACATAACTAAAATAAGTTTAACGGTTGTGTCGATAATATTCTATTAGTAGTCGGACTCGAGAAATTTGGCGGAAATAGGTCATGTGATACTTCCGTACTTATTAGGCTAAAGAAAGAGGCTGAATTTATAAACGTTTTCTAACCGTGTTGGATTAACACTCGAACTTATAGGCTATATTTTGCTTCAGCAATATAAATAATTCAATAAATTACCATTCACAGAGAGAGATGTGCGAAAGAAGATTCAAAAATGTTATTTCAAATTGGCTTAAGGAATGGCATTTT